>JAULBZ010005443.1:0-13416 GCA_032360805.1 Neoturris breviconis | reverse complement strand
TGCAATTGATTGGTTTCTTTGGGACGAAGAAACCAATCAATTGCAAGATCATTGATTCAGCACTCTTCTCCTGGTAACGAATTTTGGAGATGGTTTCTTAAGTAACATCACAAGTAGGTGGAGTTGATAGTGATGTTCTTTGTGTTCTTCTTGGAAAATATTTTGCTTCTTAAAGTCTAAGAACATAATTATATTTAGTTTTTGAAAGCTGCATTGAGATTTAAACTTAGTAGTTTTTAAAGTTGTAACCTTATTCTTTAAATTACACTGCTACAATTGGAGCGAGGCTTTACATTAGTGTAAGGAATTGCCCTTTTTATCTTTTTATTTGCTTAAAATGTTGGTTTATCTTGGCTTAGGCGTCATAATGATGTTTACACTGAGGGATACTTATTCCACAGTGTCTTGCAACTTAGTTTCTTCAGCAGAGAGGAAAATCAAGAAAAGTCGTAATTTCCAATGTTAGAGAAATTTATTATTTTAGATCGAGACAGATACCAGATTCCACAAAGTGAGCAAGACAATTTGCAGAAATTAAAATTAATTATTGAAGAAAGAACAAGCAGAGGGTAATGTTCTTACAGTGTTTGGAATAAGAACAAATAATCACTGTGGAGGAGTAATTTTTGAGGATAGCTTCAAGGTTTATAGTCTGAAGCTATGCTCAAAATTGTTCCTCCACAGACATTATTTGAGCTCTTATTTCAAACACATGTCTTGCAAACATCCAACTATATTTGCACTTAATGGAGAAGTAAGACACTAAGGCTCCTCTTCCATTAGATACTACCACAAGGCTAGAGAAAGTCCTTAAGTACACTCCTTCCCCAGATCAAGTTGATCCATTACCCAAGAATGCTGATACTCATTTTACCGATCAAGTGTGAATGGAAAACTTATAGAACCATGGCACTTTTACCAGAAATTGAATCTGGGATGCTCTGATGATGTTGGAACACAATGCCAGTAATAACCCATGTTTTAGTAAAAGAATATAGAAAATTTAAATCTCAAATCATCAGCTGCAGTTGATTTTTATCAATACATTGAAGTTATGAATTCATTATGACAAGTAAATGCAAACTTTGTTGTATCTTGAGATTTAAAGTCATCCATATTGAATTCATCATCGTACCTAAATTTGAGAAGTTCTACTTTTTGCTCAGTTTTAAATTTGTGCAATTTATATTTGTGCACCTTAAAAAACATAATATTTTCACTCACCTTAAACATAATTTGTTCGCCCAGTTTTAGATTTGCACACTTAATTTACGATATGTGGCAACAAAACATAATAATTATTTACATCTTGGTGTTTAAGTATTTTTAATTTCTCACACTATGCAAATAAGGTAGGTATAAGATCAAAGAAATGGTTCTTTCAAAACCCATTATTATAATTTTAGAAGTGTGCCTTCCAATTACTATATCTATCCATTAATCTAACAAAAATCATATAGCGTGGAAAATGGTCCATTCATTTTGCTACAGATAAATTTTGAAGTGAATATATTTTCTATTTCTTTAGAAATCAATCTTCAAATGATTCACAATCACAAAGTATTTTAAATGGTAAATATCCTCTATTAAATACTCCTGTCCTATAAATGCTAAATACTTCCCTTGCGCTCTAAAATATTCAACCATAATTGTGCAACCTCTTTTTATTCAATCATCATTCTGTTGACCACCCTTAATCAGAAAACATTGATAAGAGTTTGCATGATGTTAGTGAGAAGGTAATGGACATGCCTGCCGTGCTCCTAAATAATCACTATGTAGGAGTGATTTTTGAGCATAGTTTCAGGCTACATATCCTAAAGCTATTGCATAAAATCACTCCTCCGCAACACTTATTTGTTCTTATTTCAAGCCGCTGGTAATTATTGAAATTATAACAAGCTCAGTAGGCAAAAACTTGTTCAAAGTCTTCAACATTATTCTAGCGTCTTTACTGCAGACTTTGAACAGATTTTTGCTCACTGGGATGAAGATATTTTGTGTCTCCATCAACTATATCAAAAGTAAACTTTTATTTAAGAATCTTGGTTTTATTTCCGGAAGTGGCACTTACAGTAACAAAAAAAATAAAAACTTGATTTACTTTTCTTTTAGTTTCAAATTCTTCTGCTGCTAATCTTTCAAGTTTTGATCAATTGTGTAAGTTCTAAAGGAAAATAAAGATAAATAATCACTATGGAGGAGCGATTTTTGAGCATATTTTTTATGCTCAGAATTCACTCCTCCACAATCATTATATATTTTTATATCAACCATTTTTCTCATGAAGATGGATTCGTGTCTGGATGTTACTGAATTTCACCTTTGGAAGAGGGTTTTTTTAGTGTAGTTTTTAGCTGAAAAATAAAAAACTATACTCAAGAAACGCTCCTCCACAGTTGACATCTGACAATCATTTTAAAGCTCTTGTTGTGTGTATGAGAGAACAGTGATCATTTGTAGAATTGCATTTGTTTTCATAAAATTCTCGACTTAATGTGGAGTTCCACAAAAATATTTGGTATGAAATCCAAAAGAAGACATTCCATTGATAGAAATTGACGTCACACATCGCCTAGTGGAAATTAACCTTAAACGAGTTTAATGAGTTAAGATAATAACAGATTATAATTTCGTTTTAGCAAGCAGTATGGATAACAATCTAGTTAATATTTTGGTTGATATGGCTGAAGAAGAAGATGTCACTAACACTCCTTTATCAGAAACTACTCTGATTAATAATGGTAGGAATTGCTGTGAGAACACCATTATGTGATCATAGAGATTGTTTGCGAACACATCGTGTGGTGTCAATTTCTACCAACGGAATGTCTTCTTTTGGCTTACGCGCGAAATTTTCTGCTCAATTGAAATCAACCTTAAAGTATCTGTGAAGAAACGTGTTTTAACGATTTTTCTATTTTTTCCTCCGAATTATATATTATTTTGTTATTTATTCGAATTTTCCAGAGAGCACAGAATGTCTAATTGACATCATGCTAACAAACCTGAAAATAATTGGACATCACCTATGGAGGAGTGTTTTTTAAGTGTAGTTTTCAGTTTCAAAACTGAAAAATATACACAAAAATATTCCTTCACAGGTGATGTCTAATTATTTTCAGGTTTGTATTAAAATGTCCTATACATCAAAATGATGTCTTTACAACATTGATTAGAAGAATTAGATACATTATGCTGACAGCGTGCATTAATATTATTAATTCTTTAAAAAGGACTTGATGAAGAACTCGATGACAACAATACAGAAGATGATGAAGAAATTGAAACAATGCTCATGTCACAAAAAATCCATATCGACGTTGATGATGAAAATTGTCAAGAAGCTGGACCAAGTCACAAGTAATACTTGAATTTGTTAGCTCCTCCCCCTATAGGGATATATATTTGATGTAAAGGTCGGTGAGAGGTGGGAAGCAAATGCCACTTCTTATCTTTCTCAAAAACTACCATCGCTAGAAGCATGAAACTCCTAGCAAATATTCTCTGGTACAAGTACTTTCTATTTCTACCATTATTGTAATAATAATCGAATGAATGTTAGCTGATGTCAGCAAACTTTTTGAAAATTTTGAAAAGTTGCGATTTCTCAAAACATGCTACCTACATTTAAGTAGCCATAAGATTTGATAGAGAAAATATTTTTGAATTCATTATGTTTTCAGATTTTGAATTTGTGCTTAAGTAACAATACTACAGTCATGGAATTTTATCTATAAATGTCTAATATAATAAAAGTCATAAAATTACGAATCGCTACCGTTTATGAATTCCGAGTTATAAAAAAAGTTTGGGTTGTGGAGTATTTTTGTCCCTTCCCCCCCTCCTGGTCTTTATAGGGTTAATGGCAGTGGTACTGGTAGATAGTAGAAAATCTGCAGTGAAGAGTACAAAGCTTCAATTGAACAGTTTCTTCATAACATGGAAACCCTCATTCACCTGTATATGTAATGCAGCTGACAAGAGTAAATTATCACTGTGGAGGGATTTTTGAGCATATCTTTAGGCAATGTAACCTGAAGCTATGCTCGTAAATCACACCCCACAAATAAATGTTCACTCTTATTGCAATCACTGTAAGGCTCACACTAATCTGCAAATGAAAGAATCTTAAAGAGAACAAACCTCTTTCTTTTCAGTGCATTATTTGATGAAATGGATGATGGTGAAAAGGAAGACAATTCATGGTCAGAAACATTTATTGGGCAATTACCTCAAGTCGATGGACAATTTGACATTCAACCAGTTAAATCTGGTGTACCTAAGTTATTATCATCTGCAAGGTGTCACCGATCTGTAACAAGTATTCATTCCTCAACAAAATCAAATAATATAGAAGCCAATCCTCCTTTGTGTGGTTGTAAGTTCAGAAAGCGACTTATTATTCCACAATTAGATGGTAATCCGGATTTAATTGGTTCAGATTCATCTTTTGAAGATTTTAAACCTTTGTCACGAAAGAAAATAAATAGGACATGTTCGCAAAGAAAAACACGCTCTGTTGGGAGCAAAGCATCTGTTGATAAATTCAAAAACAAAAAAGCTGCTGATGATACTTCTTCAATGTTAATTTCAAGTGGTGAAGGATGTAGTTCTTCAAAATACATAGCAAGTAGAGAAATAATCAATAGTGAGTCTGTTGCTTCTAATACAATTATGAGCAGTGGCGTATTTTTTGACACCACCAAAACTAGTGATATTGATATGAAATCATTTAACGAAACCAGTGAAGAGAGTTCTGCTTCTTCTTTAATGACAAACAGTGAGGAGTTAAGTAGTGCCAAGAAGAAAGTAATAAGTAATAAAGAACCATTAACTTTTATTAGTAATATTACTGATGAAAAGAGTCCACTTAAAAAAAGAAGAAAGCTAAACAATAAATCTTCACAAAGTGGTCTTAATATCTGTAAACATTATCCTAAAAGAACCAAATCATTACCTTTATATAACAATCCACCGTCCTCTTCATCTTTGTCAGAAAATAGAACACAGGAATTAAGAGTTAAGTGTACAGGTCCTATAAATCTGATACATAGTAATATTGATGCTCAGCAATCATGTATCAAACCATTTCAAATAGTTGTACAAGATGTTATGAGAGAGAATAGCAACTGTATGCATGCTACTTTCCATTCTGAAGAGGTGGATAAACAAGGAAAAGATTGTATCCCAACCAAGGATACAAAATGGTTGAATCTTCAAAATAACTACGTAAATAATGAACTGAAAGTTGTCATAGAAGATGTTTTGAATAAAAGAGAAATGATTAATCTGAAACCCAGCAATCAAAGTACAGGCATTGATACTGCAAGTGATTTAAATCAGTTTTCACCTAACAATCAGCTAACACAATCATCCACAAAACATAATACTCCATATGAACCATTATACTTGGATTCATTATCGACTCTTTTATTTCAACCTCCTATGAAAGACTATAATGTATTACAAGAAATTCCCAACATTACGCCAATATCACCAAGAGAACAACATTGCGATGAGGATGATGTGATTCTAGAAAGCCCTTTGGAAGAAATGACTGAAACCACGAGTCAGCATTTTACTTTTGATGATCCAATGTCTCAGAATAATGATTCAATAATTTTACCGCACTGTGATTTAAGTTTTGATATTGATAAAATGCCTAAAAATAACATGATAAACTCTTCTATAAAAAATGCAGATGTACGCAAGAATATTCAAGCTGAATTACTGTATCCAACAACTTATGACAGTCCCTCAAGTAGTCTTAAACCAGATGATGCTTTAACTCTCATCAAAGCTAAAAAGATGGAAATGCCAAAAGGCAATCCTGCTCAAGAGACTTCTCTGTTTAATGACAACCAAAAGAATGTTGAGGCTTCAAATATTTCTCTGTTATTGTCTCAACATGATCAGAAAGATAATTTATTTGAGGACATGGATAGTGAAACACTTATTAATATTGCACTTGACGTTGTGGTGGAAAACAATAATATGGATGGTTTAGATAAAGAAGTAGAAGAATGTGTCAACAAAGAAATACTTCCATTCTCAAAAGAGGAAGTTTGTGCTGACGTTATTCCAGATGTTCAATGTCCTGTTGATCGCTTACCAAGTGGAATTAAAGAACCAATTGAAGCTTCTGCTGAAACTAATCAGAACAATGTGGAATACCCTGTTGATAGAATTGAAGGTGTTAATGAAGAATCACATCCACTTTCACTTATGTCTGATACTGAATCAATTCATGATTTTGGGAAGCATCCTGATAATAATATTCAAAATAATCTTAAGGCAGAAGACTCAGAGGATGTCCTTTCAGGTGCTTCTGCAGAACTGGTCAGTCCGCCATTATTTCCATCACCAAGTTTTCGATTACAACTTGATTCATCTATGGACACTCTCAGTGAGAACATAAACAGTGATATCCCTAATGACATGTTATCAGACACCTCTGCAGAACTAATCAGTCCACCATTGTTCCCATCATCAAGGAGAAAATTACAGGTTGATACTCTTACCGAATATGACATAGGTAACTCTGACGAGTCACTATGTAAAAGCCCACAAGTTATACCACAAAATAACACGGAACAGACTAAGAACTGCAATGAAAATTCTTTCTGTATGATGTCTCCCCACAATGAATCTTCTGTCAGTAATATTTCTTTATTGAGTCCTACAATTGTTCAAATTAAAGCAGATAATAAAAAAGAGAATCTAAACATTCTGAAGGATACCAATTTCTTGTCAATAGAGGCAAACATTGAAACTGATACTAAACATTTAGATGCATCTAGTATTAAAAACCTCAGTGAAGCAAACACATACATCCCGCAGAATAGAGTTGTCACGGGAAGTGGACATAGTGAGGAAAAGTATAATTTAATCCTTACTCCATTACAGAAAGCTCCATCTAGAGCACATGTTTGTGAAACATTAGCAAAGCATAACTTACCAGAAGTAAAATATCAAGATGCATTTTTTGGTAAGCAAGAAGATAAGATTGCAAATACTGGGTATGTAGTGCTCAAAATAAGAGTAAATAATCTCTATGGAGGAGAAATGTTTTTGCATAGCTCTAGGCATTGTAGTCTGAAGCTATGTTTAAAAATCACTCCTCCACAGTGGTGCTCTTATTACTACCACTAAAATGAATTATGAACAATGGAGTTCTGGAAATAAGAAGAACAAAACACTATGAGTGATGTATTCAGCCTTAAAATAATTGTCAGATATCACCTGTGGTGTAGTGTTTTTGATTATAGTTTTCAACTTCGCAGCTGAGAACTAAACTAAAAAACACTCCTACACAGATGATTTCCAGTAGTTATTTTCAGTCTTGATTTATAGATTCCACACTAGTATCTACGTTGAAATTACATTTTACAATTACCTGCTGGATCTGTTTTCTTCAAGTAATGAATTAAGTTGCCTCCCATTCAACCCATTCAACCTTGCCAGTGAGTTAATAGATAAAATACAGGAGTTCGAAGTTAATTCAATTATATTGTTTTAGAACTAACGATTCAAAACAAGTCAACATTGTTGTTAAATATTTTCAAAATATATTACTTTGTCAGGTGTCAGGCGTAAATTAGAAAATTTTAACAAAGTATGTTACTACATGCAAATGTCAATTTACAAGCTATGTCATCGCTATAAATTTATACAAACAAAAACATACAAAAGCATTCTTGATGTGCATAAGCAATGAGTTCTGTTTACCATGAGTTGTCAAAATTTTTAATAAGGGGAATAGAGGAGTACTGAGTGAATTGACTGTTCGAAACAAGAACTAATAATCAACGTGGAGTAAAAAAGTTTGAACATACGTTTGAGCTTGTAATTGATTGAGTTCTTCATTACGAAGAAGTCAAACAGTCACAATATCAACACCCATCTTTGCAGATCTTAATGAGCAAAAACTTGTTCCAAGTGTGCAGTAAAGACACTAGAACAACCTCATTTGACATTGTTCTAGTGTCATTACTGCTGACTTTGAACAAGTTTTTGCTAACTGAGATGTATATTTCAAATCTTGATTTTTTAATTATTTTAAGAGTTGTTAACGTGAATCGTGATTTAAAAGAAAAAGTAAGTATCTCAAGCCTTAAATTAATTGTCATTATATCACCTGTGGAAGAGTGTTTTTTGAGAACATTTTTATTGTAAAGGTGAAAACTGTATTCAAAAACATTCCTCCACAGGTGATGTCTGACAGTTTGAGGCTGGATTTCTTATATTTGTAACAGAGATGTAGCACGCTCTAGAAAAAGGGACCTACAAGCTAAAATACGATCGCAAAATATGCGCATATTTTTGTTGTGTAAGAAAAATATGCAACGTATTTAACTTAAACATGTTAAAAAATACACCAAAGCAATGTTAGATTGCAATTCATTGTTTCTGAACTACGGGAACTTTTTATGAAATAACAGCTGTTTCGTATTTTTTGCTTTACCATTATTATGTAAAATCAACAAAAGGTTTATTCAAGCGAACACACTGTCTAATCCATAAATGTATGCTGTTTTGAAAATAATCTGTTGCGATCTTGTAACTTCTGAATATTTTATGTTGTAGCATTACTGTTTTCATTTGTGTTATTGTGAATTTGTTTTTTAGGTACATTTCGCTTTCAAGACTCGCTTTGGCTAATCTATCGTTTCTTGCTAGCATTATTAATTTTTTCATTCGTTTTGTTCTTTTTAAGCCACCCTTGTGAAAATATTTTATTGTTATCCAAAAGCATCATCATTAGTATTGCACCAATTTAAATACATATGTTTAAATTTAAATTTAAACATATCTATGTAGTTTCTGAAATAAATCTGGCTGGTTTTACTTAGGTGACAGCGGATCCGTCATCTTTCTAGTTCAAAATTTGACATTGTAAAACAAGCTCACCAAAACAAAATAAGTGCTTCTATTTATTGGAAAACTTGTCTTGACGAAGTTTGGGTTATTACACAGGGCCCGTTCCTGTTTATCTGATATTATTTCACTTGTTTTATGAAGGATTCACACTTTATATTTGTGAACCTACTATATGAATGGTTTTTGGTGGCTATGCTCTGGCCATTACCTTTTCCCGGCATCGACATTCGACATTTTTAATGACATCTGGAGTTTTTCCAAGTACACAAAAACTTGTTCAAAGTCAAGTCCACAGTAATGACGCTAAAACAACATTGTCATATAGGCTAACTTTGCAGTAAAGATGCTAGAACAACGTTTTGATAGGTTAGCTTTAGATTCCTGGTAGCCAAACAAAACTTTTTCAATGTTGTTCTAGCATCTATACTGTGGAATTTGAACAGCTTTTGCCCAGTGGATTATTGTATCTGGAACTATTCTGCTTTTATAATTTTTAGTTAAAAATATTTTTTTTCTAGCAAAAAAAGCAACAAAAATACAGGTTTTTTTTATAAAAAAATCCTTCTTCCCTCTCAAGGCTGTGGCTACTACTAGGAGGGGCACTTTTTTTGCCCTTTTCAGATATTCATCATTTTTCTGATGGGTGATGCAACCCTTAATCTACCTTATTTTATCCTGAAAAATGGCCGGAACGACTTTATAGCGGAACAGGTAGATGGCAGTGCTTCCACGAACATGGCTTCAAATTTTCACCTGAGGGTGGTATTGAACCTCCAAATGATAAGTGCAACTGCTGCCTACCTATAATTTTATATATGTTTTTAAAGGATCAGGTTGGTTTCATCAGACTATGTCTGTGTGGTTTATACTATTTTGTGTGGTTTATAAGCAGAAATAATTGGTAGTTTTCCCTTGTAATAAATTTACAGATTTCCAATGATGTTTCTCGTATGTAGAGTTTCAATACAAGTTCAATCTTGTTCTCAGGCTGTAGGGACATATTGGAAGTTCTCTGGGAATAAGATTGTCGTTTAGAGAAAATAATGTGGAAAATCCATGAAAATAAAGTCCCTCCCGCATGCCTTGAAAATTGAGAAATTAAATAATCCCCTGTGGCGTTGTTTATTCAGATAAATACGGTAGATTTTCTGATTGATTTTTACTGGATCTATATGGATGTAGAAAATTTCCGAAACAAGTACAGGAAAAATCAAAAGCGGTGAAATCTAACAACAGACATTTTAGTGCTGATGATGACCAGAATAAATAAGCATGATTTATATAAAGAACGTCAACAAGTTTTTTAAGAATCGATAATATGAATGAACTCTACCAATGGGGACAACATCAGGGTTTTCTACTGTTTGCGGGAGAAAAAATGCGGACTTACAGAATGCGAATCAAATAGATTTTGCGGAATTAAAAAATGTGAATGAGCAATTTTTCTTGGTTTTTCGGAATTAAACATTGCAAATTAGTAATTAGAACAGATTTATGTGGTGCTTAATTTAATTGATTTTGTTTCTCTGAGCTTTGTATTGCTTGAAATCTGCATCTTTTGTTTCTATAAAAAATCAATTTGGAGTCCCAACCTTATTACCAGGTCTTCTTTTCTCTTTACGAAAACTTTCTAATACAGAGAAGAGAGTCCTAGAAACAACGTCGTTTTACTCCAATTATAAAGTTAGTCAGATCACGATGAGACTATAATGTTTAAATTCCAATATAAAGGTTATGAGGTATTTATTTTTGCCTGATTGGGTGGGATTGGACATAGTAATCACAATCAGGTTCAGAACAGTTAGATCTGGAAAGATTACAATATAGAAAAGATTGCCTTTAACAGGTTTCCTTGTAGCATAGTGGAGACACGGGAAGAAGTATGGAAGGATATCTGTAACGAAATCGATGGGAAGCATCGTAATGAGAAAAAGAAGTGAATAGAAAAACCAACCAAAAACTTTAAAATTTGCATTATTATTTTCTAATGTTACCACATAAATTAAAAGCATCTCACATCATTTTTACTATTCCTACTTGAAATACAAGCAATTCACCCAATGTTTCCTAACACTACCTAGTCTGACGAAGCCAAACTGTTTGGGGTTTTTGTATCTATCTTTGTTCACATTCTCTAGTCTAGCTTTATAATTTAGTGCTGATTTAAAAAATCAACAAGGAAAATATTGTGGAAAGGAAGGGATACGAGGATCAGTTTGGTTTCGTCAGACTAAACAATACCCAGTGAATACATGGCATCAAAACATCATCATTTTTCTGTTGCGTAAATTTTCCTTTATTAACGTTTTGTGTTAATGAATTCTGATGTCAACGTACTACATTGACTGCAGAAGTAAGCATATTAAGAGAGAGAATCAAACTTTGTCTGTAGATCAGGCTATCAAATTCAAGACCATATTACTCTCCTGCGCAGTTATCTTGTATCATTAGTTCACTTATTGGCTAATATTTTGCATTCTATTAGGGTAACAATGGAGGAGAGTATCAGTCTACTATTAAATCATCTGGTGCATTATCATATTTCCAGAAAAGACAAGTTTCGCACTTGGACATAGATCAGCAAGTTTTTCCAGGTATTTATCTTTATTTATGAATAATGCATCTATAGATCCATCTATGTGGATATTAGTGTAATTTCTGAACAAATCATATTAGTTACATAGAGTTCTAACACTGTAATTCACAGACCATAAAATAAGATGGAGTGAAATTCATAACAGTCACTTCTCCACAGTGATTATCTTCTCATAATTCGAGCTTTGAATTCAGAAGTTCATAATAAATACATTCTTTCACATATATAACAGTGGAATAGTTTATTTTTGAATGTTGTTTGAGTATACTTTGCAGCTCCAAACTATTCAAAGAAAACTCTATCACAGGTGGTGCCCAGCAATTATATAGTGAATACTGAATAATGTTATAATTGTTTGAACATCCATTCTAAAAAAGTAGTGTAGTTTGTTGTACGGGAACTGGTTGACAATTTCTTAGCTGGATAATTAAGCTTTTGCTATGATATTCTATAGATTTCTTAGAGGTACTAATTTTTACAAAACCAATTTTGTGATTCTTTTTCATTTTGCATTTTTGTGGGTACATACTTTTAAAACTAAAATTTCAGCACTATTTTTGTGGGTATTTTTTGCAGAGGAGCCGCTCTTATTGGAAAATTTATTGCAAAAGAAAACAAATATAACTATGTCCGTACTTTATTTATTGTTTACCGACTATTTACAAGCTTAATTTGATTGATCAAATGCATTCCGATCCTTATTTCGATTTTTTATTTTCATTAATTATATTTTTCTCTACCGACTCAAAACCTAATATTTTTCACTAATAAACATGTAAATAAAATATCATTAAATTATTAGTATTTCTGTGGTTATAAATTTTCATGAATTAGCTATTCTGGGGTATAACATCCATAAGGGGTCAGTCAAAATTTGAAAATGACTACGCTTAGCGTCCATTGGACGTTAAGGGGGGGGAGGGGTCAAACCACTGGACGTTAATTTTTTGATGCAAACGTTCGAAAACTTTCCACTGTTCTTGGCAAGGAAGCGCTGGCTTTATGGTGACTCTATTGCCTTCGTTTTGTCCATTTTGTTATGAAATATTCTAATTTTACGGCACCGGTTATTCTTTAGGTCCTGCAAGTTTGAAGGACCTAAAGAACAGCTAGAATTATCGGTGCCGTAAAATTAGAATATTTCATAACAAAATGACCGAAACGAAGGCGATAGCCGTTCGGTAGTACAACGGAGCTGACGAACGGACTTTTTGAAGCATAAGGGGTCAAGTTTAATGAATATATTCTTTCAAGAATGGGCGCTAACAGGTAAGGGAGGGGGGTCAACCCTTGGTGTCCAATGGACGCTAAACTCGCGTAGTCGGTTTCGAACTTTGACTGACCCCTAAAACAAACTATTCATACTTTAAATATATATCTTATTGTCAATCTAGACGTATCCCTCACTTTGTCCGAAGTAAGGCCTATGGCTAGATACACTACAACATAGGGAGGAATGTAGTATCAAACATCGCATCAGTATGGGCTATGCGGTACATTTCGTGTGATGTTCGCACACGGCCTCGCTCTCTTTTTATACGTAACCGCCCTGTGTGATGGTGTCAACGAGCCACAGTTTATAAGTAACTAAGAAAACCAATACGCTTATATCTAAGCACACCAGCCTCTTTTCCTATCCACAACAGATATTACAATAAATAACACAAGGGGTGTCACCCTTTTTATTTTATTAGGCAGCATGTGCAACGTTTCAGCTGTCCGCCAGGGTAACCTCTTGAAAGTCAAAATTATGCTATTAATGGTTAACAATTGATTAGGGTTAGGAGTAAGTTTATAAAGGTAACAAAAGGAAAACGTTTTTTATTAGCCTTCATGTTGCCAAATCAACGCAAAACAAATATTGGGCCATTGCATTTTTGATCCATTACCCCCCTGTGGATGACATGATATTTTAAAAGAAAATTGTTACGGATTTC
>JAULBZ010005442.1:0-13417 GCA_032360805.1 Neoturris breviconis | reverse complement strand
AATTGTTTTAATGAATATGTAATCTTCTATTCCATTATTCTTTATTTCTTTTTAATTTTAATAACAGATGATGACAATCACCTTGTAATTTATAGATACCATGTTTCTAGTTAAAACTAATTATTATGTTTAATATACTACTCTAAAAATTAAAAAGAAATAAAGAATGCTGAAATAGAAGATTACATATTCATTAACAGAGATGATGAAAACCACCTTTACTCATGTTATTAACTTATTAAATTAAGTATAACTTTTATAAGTAAATTTAAATTAAATGCATGGTTTCTACTATACCTATAGTACTACTATATACATACATGTACATACATCGACATGCATGCATGTACATACATATATATAATTTTACATAATGCTATGATGTATAATGTGTGTATGTAATTCATATCCACTGTGGAGGAGTGATTTTTGAGCATTGCTTCAGGTTATGAATGACTACTCTCATCAGTGATTGATATAATTTTACCCTTATAAAGGTGTTCCGATTGTTTATACGATACTTTATCAACTTAATAAGGACATAAAATCCTAATACCAAAATTTATTTTGAGTGTTTATCCTTGATATGAAATTTCATTACTCTCCTCAGCGGTTGCTTGACATAATGTTACCCTAATAAAGGTGTTTCTATTCTTTATTTAACCAGAAACTTTTCTATCTTAATAAAAATATATTTCTAACACTGGATAATGTGTGTATGTAAATCAGATTATATATGCTTAGATTTAATTTTCACTTGGTTTGGTGGGCTACTTTCAATACCGTGCCTATTCAATTTGTATTTGTATTGTTTTAAATAAGATTAAATAATCACGGTGGATGAGGGATGCTTGAGCATTGCTTCAGGTTTTCTAGCCTGAAGCAATGCTCAAAAGTCACTCCTCCACAGTGATTATTTCTTTTTACACAGTGTATTATATTGTTTTTGTTAGAAAAACTTGGTTGGTCATCAGTGGTTATTTGTTCGCCAGACTCATCCATGTGAAGCACCACTCATTTGTTTACGACACGACGTTGATGGTGTACTATGGAAACCTAGTCGAGACATGCAACAAGATTGGAAGCATTCACTCACATTCGATGCACTAGGTTATGTACAAGCTTCAAAGCAAGAGCATAAATTCACTACATGCAGCAACACATTCAAACACGCATTTATAACAGACTGTACCGCAAATGTTTATATTTATGAAAGAGACAACGGGTCGAACAAAAAAGAACGCAATCAATATGTGGCAAGTTTCAAAAATTGTGAAAAAATTTTTGGTTGTCAAGCAATTGAGAATAACTTTTATGTTTTGACCGATAAACACATAAACATTGTTAAACTACCTTAACTTTTTATCAATTTTTTTTAGAACTCTATGACGAAATTATACACACTTATGCCACTCACTAGACTATTTCCTGGTTAGTTGTTTGTTTGTAGGCTAAATACAGAAACCGATTAAAAAAATCGGTAAATCATGGTGTCGTATTATAAAAACTTGAGACGAGGGCTTTTGAACAGGATTAGAACGGGAAATTACTACCCAGTGTGAAAACTCGTTTAAGTCAACAGTAAAGACGCTAGAACAACTTAAAAAAACGCATTGTTCTAACGTTTTTACTGCATACTTTGAACAAGATTCGTAAGTTAAAACGAATAGAAACGAACAAACCGTTATAATGAAAAAATGCATCCTATCAGGGGACACGCGGGTTTGAACCACGGACCTATCGATCTGCAGTCGATTGCTCTACCACTGAGCTATATCCCCATACTTTGCGCTATTAATCTACTGAATTCATATGACGAATAAAACTGGCTTGGTATCAAGCCAGAACTTGGTTACCATGGGATATGTATTAGGAATACCATGTACCATGTATTTATATATACGAAAAGATTAAGCTGTTTTGTTCGCACGTGTATATCGCAAGTCAGGAATAAAGGTACATTTACATTGCAACAAACAGAAAGAAATATATGAACGCATTTCTTTTGTAGCTGCCGTATTCCTTTACATTCGGAAATCTGCCACAAAGCGATAATTTGATATGTCATCTTAAAATCATACGTAAAGTCAGCCGAGGAGACTGTGATCCATCAAATTGCGAAGTTCTACGCGTACATCATTTTTGCTGTGTCCGCTCTCTCTCTCTCTACCGTGTTTACCTCTGATGTGTCTTTTTTTTTCTTCTAATCTAGCTGGACCCCCAAAGCGTAATTTTAAATAGCCAGGGGTTTAGGTCAATTTTGAAGAGGAACTGGGTGCGGATTACTGAAACGGCTTCAGTTTAAATATGTAGCCTACCATTCTGGCTTCCCAGCGCTCGGACTGAGGTTGCCGCGAAGAGGGTTTGCGGAACAGGCTACCTAGGCTAGCCTCGTCGTCGAATTTTGATCTGCAACAAATTCTGTAAAAAAAATACTTTATAGTAGCAAGACTTTGGATTTTACGTGGCGCATAGGAGTGCGACCTTTTGTTCGCTTCTTCAATTTATTATCATAGGTGACTTTCCATAAAAGGTACAGTAAAGGGAATATGAAGAAAACGCTTGTCGTTTATGCCTGCTGTTCAATCATCCCTAGAACTTGCTTACAAATGACTTCCTACAGAATAGTGCGCATTGAAAGCAAGCGAGATTGTTCACGCAAGGATGCGTCCAGTTTTTCTTGAGTAAATAACTTATTTCGTATTAAAAATAAGATTTCAAAATACATAAATATATAAAAAAACGAAAATAACAGAAGCCTACTCACTGGGTACGCGACGTCTCGCCGTCAAAAAGATGACGTTTGACGTTGATTATACGTTGCGTACCCGCAGAGGTTTCTAAGAGGTTCATCATCGTGGTTGCGAAATGCTACTAGTGGTCGCAGTGCAAGTATTTCAGAAATCGTAACAAGAGGAAATACAGTATAATTCGCTTAACCCGAACTTCCATGGGACGGGACCAGGTAATTTAGTGCGGCATAACGAGTGTTCGAGTTAACTGAATATCTCGATAACACTAATTTTCACAGAAACAAACTTCAGATCAGTCGAAAACAACCCAACCGGTAAAAACCTGTTCAAAGTCAGCAAAATAACGTTCGAACAACGTTCTATGAACGCTGTTCTAACGTTATTTCGCTGACTTTGGACATGTTTTTTGCCGGCTGGGAATGGGATCATATGGGAAATGATATTGCCTTATCGTGCAGAATCCGTTACTATTACTACGTAATACGATTAATAAAGTCTGTTTATTTTTTTTCATTAAGGCTACGTCTCACTTTTCGCGATAATTTGGATTAAGGTTGGATTTTTTAGTATTCTAATCCCAAACTTGCTGGAGTTTTCCGTATAGAAATCCTTCCAAGGGTGACAAAAAAAAGTGATTGGTGAGAACAAATATTTCCAGTATCCGGGATTCCAGCTATCTGAAGTTTTTATGAGAAAGTATTAACGTATATTTAAGGGGGATGGGAATTTAGTTCGAGATAATAAAAGTTCGAGTTATCCGGTATAATCGAGTTAAGCGAATTATACTGTAGCATCTGTGGGGAATTATACGGATAGCGACCAATTGATTGGTTACTTCGCTCCGACGAAGAAACCAATCAATTAGAAGTTTTTTGATATCACCCTTCTTTTCTGATACTATATCCCAGTAGGCAAAAACTTGTTTAAAGTCCGAAGTAAAGACGCCAGAACAACGTTAAAACATTAACCTATCGTATTTACAACGGACTTTGAAAAAGTTTCTGCCCACTGGGATGAGGCTATTTTGAAACTGTTTCATTCAAAGTTTATACAGTTCTATCTCAGGAAATTTTCTTTTTTCAATTGTAGACAGTCTATAAGATAGCGTCATTTCTCTGGCAACGCATGTATCTCTTTTTAGCCTATCCAACAAACTAACAGCGAAAAAACGGAAATTACGTTCTATAAGTATCCCAGTGTGCAAACGTGTTCAAAGTCCACAGTAATGACGCTAGAACAACGTTGTTCTAGCGTCGTTACTGCGGACTTTGAACAAGTTTTTGCCCACTGTGATAGCGAAAACAATGAGGGAACAACAGCGGAGCGTACAAGCGTGAATATAACTGCCAGGCATCACCTTTTGGAGGAGTGTTTTTTGAGTATAGCTTTCAGCATTGAAGCTGAAAACTATACTTTAAAAAACACTCCTCCACAGGTGATATCTAAGTTAAATTCTGGCTTGATATGACGTAAATATCAAAACAAAGCAGGGTGGCCACTCATTTCAAAGAACTGAATTCCAGGGCATTCTGGATATTATTCGCGAATTTACAGAGTAAGAGACTAACTAATGACAACGCCCCTCCTACGCGTTATTCGCCCACAACAACCAAGAAAAATCACGATTTAAAGATTTTCAGGACCAGGTTTATAAATCTACCAGGTCATTAGGTATTTTTTTGTAAATTTCAGGAGGAAAAACATTTTCAGGACTTCCAGGTCAAGTGGCCACCCTGCAAAGGTAGTCTGATCTACAGACACAAACTTAAAAGGGACCAATCTCAGAAAAAATTTACATACAAAAAACATGTTCGTAAATTTGTAAATTGAATAAAATAAAAAATGATATCATAAAATGCTTAACACAATGCAATACGTATTTAAAGTTTTGTTTTATCTCTACGAAGGCCTGGTAAAGAGGTTGAAGGCCATATAAATTCTGAGTGATACGAACAAGGAGACAAAAAAATATTTGTTTGAGTTTTGGCTCCTGTGTGTAAGAAAAGAAAATCGAAAAATTATTCATCCTTCCTGTTAGTCAAGCAAAAATTGGGGAAAATAACACTTATTTCTAGACTTTGTAGTCAAAATTCAACTTTAAAAATATTAATCCGAAGACATAATAGAAAACAGTCCTCGTAATATTTTTAAGTAAACAAAAATCGTCAACAAACATGTAAATAACTATCGTCAAAAAACAAACAAAACAGGTTCATTCATTAAAAATAATCTTTATCGTGTCTTTATCGTGAACGAATTTCTGTTTCAAATAAGCGTAATTAGATCTACCCAGAGTCCGCAGTAAAGCGTCTTTATTGCTGACTTTGAACGTGTTTTTGCCCGCTGGGTAGAAGAGTGCCTAATCCTAGGTGATTTTATAACTTTGTTTGTTGTTTTTATTTATCCTTATTTCGAAACTTGAGAGTTCATCTAGTCAAATAAACATGTAGAGATAATGATTTGTGCAAATCAATTTCATACGGGGGTATAGGGTTGTCTTTGCAAGACACGAGCTCGACTCCAACGGCTTTTCTATTTTGATCTTTGCGTTCTTACGGACGATTTCCACTACGCAAAAACTTCACCGGGAAAACCAAAAACAAAACATATTGGTTTTCGCAGCGAATTTTTCAACTAGTGGAAATCAACTATTATAACAAAATTGACCATTCGTATCGCAGTGAACAAAAACTTGTTCAAAGTCCGCAGTAAAGACGCTCTAGCGTCTTTACTACTTTAAACAAGTTTTTGCCCACTGAGATGTATCAATGACGCTTGGAACAAGTTTAAGCCAGATAAGTTGTCTCAGTCATGTCCTATTAATGAAAGTAGAGGATTTTAAACTTCACGTGGTCGTAAGAAGTAAGCTTAATTCCCCTAAGTATTTCGTAAATAAAAATCTGAGGATTTATTTCAAACTCTGCAAGTTATCAAGAGGCACTGAAAATAACTCAAAATAGAAAGTGGACTATACTTAATTAAATTGCACCCTTGGAAAAGAGTGTTTACAGTCAGTGACCCAGTGGTGATTAAATAATCACTGGGACGGAGTGATTTTTCAACATAGCTTCAGGCTATAATGCCTGAGGCTACGCCCAAGTATCCCTCCTACACAGTGATTATTTGCTCTAATTTTAAATACTGAATATCAGGTGCTGAAATAAAAAACATTTTGCATAAAAAGCTAAACATTATACTCAAAAATCATCCCTCCACAGGTGATGTTCCGGCAGTTATATTCAGGCCTGCTACACATGTTAGGTTAGTAACCTAACATGTGTGGCAGGCCTGAATATTACCAGATTGTAATTGGACATGTGAAAACTTAGGTGACTGTTGTTACAACCTCTCAGTAGTGTCTGACATTTTCCGGTCTCAAGCAAATTGAAAAAGGGATTTAAAAAATTCTAGTCATTGTAACAAAATTGTAACAGAAATCCTGCCGACATACGAAACCTAACCAACGTCAAAAAAATATAACATTATCTAGACGTTAACAAATACATCTTTTTGACGTTAACTAGACGACGCATGCAACTGGGGAAGTATATATATTTACAAAGAGATTAATTCGATATTCCACTATAACGTTAAACCAAGTCGTGCAGTTTTTCCAGACAAGAAAGTGTGTAAAACAAATACAACAGGTTTTGGACAGCCATGTAAATCAAGTTCCTAAAGACAAAGGTTAGAATATATACAAGAGAAGGGAATAGGAACAAATTACAAGCACAATCCTGAAAACAACTATCATATGTAACCTGTGGAGGAGTGTATTCAAGTGCAGTTTTCAGTTACAAACATCAAAAAAGCCTCGTAAACATAAATACATCCAAAAAGACTTCAATGAAAAAGTTCAATGAAGCGTAAATAAAAATAGAAAATTAATGAAATCTCTACTTTATCTTTTTAATAGCTTGCTAATCATTGTGGAAGAGGGATTCCTTGTTTGCATTTTGAGCACTGCATTTAACAGAGAGCAAAGTTCTTGGCCGAAGAGCATTTAATATACTCATCATGTAATGTAATTTCAGTTCACAGAAAAGCCGTTATCTATTAAAACACACGCAAATGATTGTCTATTTAATCACCACCAGAAGTTGTAAAGATTAAAAGAAATTAGTTGGTCTCTTTGACAAGATTTAGTGAAGAAAGCGCAGTATTTACTATCCAGTGTTTGAAATAAGAGTGAATACCCACTGTAGAAGAGGGATTTTTAAGCATTGCTTCAGGCTTTCTAGCCTGAAGCAATGCTCATAAATCACTCCTCCACAGTAATTATTTACTCTTTACTTTGAACATGGCTAGCCATCCAGGTGCCCTTTACTCCATAAATAAGAGCAAATAACCACTGTGGAGGAGTGATTTTTGAGCATTGCTTCAAGCTCAAAAAACCCCTCGTCCACAGTGATTATTCGCTTTTATTTGGAATATTGCAACTTACCTGTTCACCATCTTCACCGCCAAAATCTAACCATAGTAATCTTTTAGCATCATCTGACGAACTTCTCAATCTTTCGTAGGGGTGGTTCCAAATTATGTCATTACTATCACTAGATCTTGTTAACAGAAAACCATTTTCCCAATGTAAAGTAAGCCGACAGTCTTGGCCAGCCCATGTAACAGCTATAATATGTCAAAGAGAAATTTGAGAAATTGTCAATGGCTTTCGTCTAGCATAAATAACAACATTTATATCTTGGTACAAATCACTCTTAATCCATTTTTAAAAGAAACATTAGTCCAAACTAATAGCATATTTTTAGAGATCTATTGAGTTTTCTATTTGTATTATTGAGAACACAAAGGGATTGTGTATTTGGGATTTTAGGCCTTATTTCCAACCCACCCAGCCGGCAAAAAACCTTGTCCTTTAAACGTTGTTCTAACGTTATTTGCTGACTTTGAACAAGTTTTTGCTAGCTGACCAGTGTTGGAAATAAGAACAAATATTTACTGTATGTGAGTGATTTTTAAACATAGCTTCAGGTTACAAAGCCTGAAGTTAAAACGTCACTCCTCCAGATTGATTATTTGTTCTCATTTCGAGCGTTAAACATTTTAAAGAGCTTTTCCGGACAACATAATAAAAACATTAGAATTATTTCAAAACCAGAGTATATGGATATAAAAAAAATATGTAAGTAGAGGTCATGACATTTTGTTAAGGAATTATAAACATGTTTAAATACATATTTTATGAGTGTTTAAAGTATTTGGAATGTTTATATGGATTATCATTATATGGTTGGAAAAAATGTGAACATGTGGACAAAAGTACAGGGCTTAAAAAATATCATTGTGAAGTCAGTTTGGCTGAAAATATTCTAAAGAATTTCCCCCCCAGAAGGATGACTGGCAGTTATTTTAAGCCCTAAGAGTATTCAGTGCTAATAAAGGCAACTGTGCAGGAGTAACATTGTAACATGACTTAAAGCTAGAAAAACTGAAGTGATGCTCACATTTTCAGTGGTTATATTTGCTATGATTTCAAGCACTGTCACTGAGTCAATGATCTCATAATTAATTTCTGTATGGTGATCTGGGAGATAGTTGAGAAGCCTAAAGCAATGCTTAAAAATCACTCATCCACAGTGACTATTCGCTCTTACTTTAACATCTGCACCCCTATGTGTTATTTGCTCTGTTAACGACATATTCTTATGTATCATAAACTTTAAGAAACTGCTTGGTTGTAAAGGTATAATACACTGTACTGACTATATGTTTAAAGTCTATACAAAAATACATCTAAAGAGCTGATGAGTATTATTATTATTATTAAGAAACCCAAAGGCTTCCTGGGTGTGTGGTAACAAAACCGCTAAAGTATATGAACTATATCAAGAAATTATTAACTTAAAAACCATTAAATTGTGAATTCAATCATCTCAGGAGGATGCATATTGAAATTAATTTAATCTGATATATGTCATTGTACAAGAATGCATAAATTACATTTACTTGTGATTTGCAGTGAATTCCCTAATAAAATTAACATCTTTCAAAGCATTTTTATAAATAGCTGCAACAACAAATATGTGGATAGTTTCGGTCATAAAATACTAAAACTATTAATATATTTAAACTAACCACTTCTTAAATCAACTGAAGATTAAAAAAAACAGTTTGAACTAACCACAATTAATTTCTTTGATCAATGAAGCTGCGTTGTGTGCACCTTCAACCAACGCGTGTGACCATGTAGCTAATTCTTTCGGCCTTTCAACACGGAAAAGATGACATTCTACACCATTACGAGTACCAGTTCGACTACTAAATGTCAACTCTGCACCATGCAACGTGCTACTGCCAGTAGCGCCTGAGTGAACAAGTCTAAAATAACAAATTAATATCATAAAACAAGTAAGCGCTGCCTGAATATAAACTGTCAGACATTACCTGTGAAAAGTGAAATAAAAATAACAATAATGTTGAAACCTGCGGTTTCATGTCAAAATGAGTCTGAACCAGTTTCAATTAAAATTGAATGTAATAAGATTCCGGCACTTTGATTGAAGCACCGTATTATTACAAAGCATGCTCGAAATAGGAACAAACAACCACTGTGAAGGTTTGATTTTGTGGCAGATCTTTACGCTACACAGAGATTATTTGCTGATTAAGCGTGTCATACCTAGTTGCAAGCAAAGGGTGACTAATGTAAGGTTGGGCCCAGTCCTCACAGGACAAAGGGACCATATCATAAAGTAAAATATCTTTGTCTGTTAACGCAGCAAACACTGGTTTCCATTCAAGACGGTTTGTGTCTGGCATTTGGACTTGTTCGGACAACCAACCCATGATACGAACTTCTCTATTACCAGGGCTATCACATAGCATTTCATTGGCTTCATCACGGGCTATAAAAGTAAATAATATGTACTTCGCATATTACAAAAAAGAATTGTGTATTACAGAAAAAGTCAAGATTTCAAAAATGTTACAGAATTCACCACCTTCACAATAATTATTATTCTGTCTCATGATTCATAAAAATTTAATACGGTACCAGAGGACAAAATAAGAGTAAATAATCAATGAGGAGGAGAGATATTTGAGCTCACTCTTCCACAGTGATTATGTACACTCATTTCGAATACTGCCTATTGTAAGTGACATTACCTATTATCTATTACCTAATTCAGAGCTTAAAATAACTGCTGTTCATCGCTAAAAATATTCTGAAAATCTCTCCTCCATAGTAATGACCAGCAGTTACTTTAACCCCTGCTACAGTTAATTCATTCTTATATAGTCACTTCAAAGATAAATAATAAATTCTATTATTAGTTGACAAAAGCCTCCTAATACATTAATTAAGAAAGGTTCAGATCAAAATTCAGATAAAATTCCAAAAAGGCCACAAATTCTTTGTAAAAAAAATAGTCAAAAAAAATTTTCTTCAAAATATCTTGTACTTAACGTACACTACACTCATGCTATACAAACTCTGAAGGAAATGCAAAAAAAGTTTGTTATCTTATAGTACATAGAGAGAGTTTGTTATAAATTGACATTTTCTTGCTGGTGTCTTTTATCTTAAAGTGAGTAAAATAGGTACTTGCCTTTGGCTATTTTACAGCTGGTTCTACCCAAAACCAGTAAAATTGGTGATAAAATTTTTCAGATAATACCTTAAGGGAAGAATTACACCTCGAAAGAAGCACATGTTGCGAAATTAAAGAATGAGCAATTTTTCTTGGTTTTGCAGAATTAAAGATTGCGAATCAGTAATTAAAACAGATTTTTTTGGTGCTTAATTAGTTTAAAATGTAAATAAACAAACTAAGCAAAGCACTCGAAAATCTTGAAAAATGCGGAATATAAAAATACGAATCACTTAAAAATCTTGAGAAATGCAGAACTAAATAATGCAAATTCGGGGGTAATTTTGCATTCTTTAATTCGGCATTTCTTTCTTCCCTTAACCCTATTAACCATGGGATTTTTTTCGTTCGAAACCATAAAGTGCCTGCGGCCATTTTTTCCGAACTGCTGATGCTTATGATACAAAACTTGGTAGACTTATAGAAAAAATCAATAAACACTTTGATAAAAAAAAATTGACTTGATGACGTCATTTATAACTGCTTTGATGTCATCAATAACGAAAAATGCTCTAAATTGACTGTGGCGTTTATTTCCAAACCACAAATACAGTTATGGCATAAAGCTTGGTACATTTATAGAAAACGTCAATGTTAACAGTTTTAAATTATTTTTTTGGAATTTGATGACGTCACTGGCACCTGTTATGACATCATAAATAGTGTAAAATATTGTATTTCTGAACCACTAATACTTATGGCGTAAAACTTGGTACACATATAGAAAAACGCAATACAAACACATTGCAATAAATTTGTTTGAGTTGATGACGTCATTAGTACATGCTATGATGTCATAAGTAACAGTTGCTCTGTGGTCTGTAAAATCTATACTCTGGTCTGTAAAATATGAAATCTGGTCTGTATTTTACAATACTTTTGTACATTTCATTCAGTATTTCTATAATTAACACATACCAGTTCCAAAGTTAGCCTAACAACATCAGATATTTTTTAACAAAATTTTACATTTTCAAAAAATTTATCCCCTGTTCAGAATTAGGTTACCCTGGGAAAAATAACATGAAAATTCACCTAATGTCAATACCATACCATTAATAAAAAAAATATCGCGAAATGAAAATGCCGCAGGCACTTTATGCCCCCCATGGGGAATAGGGTTAATTTCCTTATGATTATATGATCATGAATCTTTATAGTCGCGTGAATATACAATACATACTTTGTCCTAATACCCATGGAGTTTCAATTATCGCATTAGGCGCATTGCAGGAGCATTATGGTTTAAGGTTAGCGTTAGGGTTAGCCTCCTTGCGGTCCTAATTTTTCTGATTTTGGAAAAAAAATGTAAATATCTAATATAAAATCCTAAATTTCGCTACAGTTTCTATGACACTTTGCATCTTTCTGTTCTGTTCTATTATTTTATTTTGCAACTATAAATTGCTCCACAAAGAAGGTGTGTGTATACTTCTTTTTTTGTAATGAAAAATGCCCTAATTTTTGATCAGTAATTGTCCTGAATTCCTAAATAATTTGGATTAAATTCTGCTGTGAGGCCTGCAGCTGTATCTCCAAAGTTTATGTGAGCTTGGTGGAAAAGATATTTTTAAGTCGATATCAATAATAACTTTAAACAGTCAACTCGCTAAAAAGCTCAAATACATGTTAAAATAGAGGGAAATTAGAGTAGTCCCTAACCAATTGTCTACACACACCCTGTAGATAAAAATAGTACTATTGCATGTATATTTTTAGCCTTTCTTTCTCTTTAGGATCTCAAACGACGGATTATAACGTAAAGAAAGAAAATGAATGAAGGAAGGAAGGAAGGAAGCAAAGAGACTAGTCTTCTTGGCTAGTATATTTTGTAAGTATAGCACTGCTTAGAGATCTCCCCCATGTGGCAATTGCATGTAATTATATCCAGCACTGCTAAACATTCATCACCAAGACCCTGCTCTCCGGTCCCAGTCGGCAGACTTACTCTAAGTCCAGAGTGCGCACAACGCCTATCTTACGTCTTTCTACCGGACGTACGGCAAGGTCTTCTCTACTGACTGAGTTGTATGGTTACCTATCCACAGATCCCATAGAATGCGGACATACTCAAATTCCATCTAACCCTAACCCCACATTTTCAAGTGCATACAGGGATATAGCCAAGAAAACTCCCAACATAACTGAAGAATAAGAAGAAGCTTCAGGATTTAACAACTTCAAATTTAGAAACAATTGTAAATTTTTTTCCAAATTTAGCTGAAAACTATGCAATGTTTACCTTTCTTAGAGACAACTATTTTTTAGAAAGGTCTGTCATTCCTCTTTGAAACTAGCATTTTATTTAATCCAGAAAACAGCAAAAAATGCAGTTCTAAGGCGTAATATTGGTGAGTTTCAAGTACGTGGATCGAGTGAGTAAAAAGCGGTCATTATGGATGACAGAATTTAACGATAAAATCCACGCATGCGTAGTCTTATCTTCAGCTTCAAAACTGCTTTTAGGGCTACTAGACTTATGTATCTTGCCAATCCTGTCCCCGCCCGAAGATAGTGGTGGGCAAGGGTGGCAATATTGTCCGCCGGTTCAGTCGTTTTTGTAAAATAGCTTCCATGAACTAAAAGCTTTTTTTCAAGTTTTATGTAGAATCGAAAAAAAGGCTAAAGTTTGTTGGATGCAGAAAGTAATTTGATCTTTGTTGAAAGACATATTGACAGCTTACCGTACATATACTGTACCAAACCCAGAACATATAAAGCGTGTCATTTCCTTATATACATTCCCGTTCAGCGCTTTCGCCGAACTAGGTCTTCCTTGAGGCCGTTTTCCATTTGGAGATATTTATTGCTCGGGCAGGAAAATCCCGCATGGAATTTATTTCGAGCATACGTATTTGTGAAATAATCTCGATTTATTCACAAATACGCATGCTCGAAATAAGTTCAGCGCGTTATTTTCCCGCCCGAGCAGTACATCTCTGCGAATGGAAAACGGCCTTTACGGACACTTAGCAGCAGAACCGAAAAGAAACTTCATTTCCGATTATCCTCGAACATCGTAAATGTCGCTTCTTTTCAGTGGGGGAGACAAAA
>JAULBZ010005441.1:0-13417 GCA_032360805.1 Neoturris breviconis | reverse complement strand
TCTTACTCCCATAAATGTTTGGACCCATTCTATTTATCTTACTCCCATAAATGTTTGGACCCATTCTATTTATCTTATTCCCATAAATATTTGGACCCATTCTATTTATCTTACTCCCATAAATGGTGCCCCTTTTATTTCCACGCAGCCAGGCTGCACAAAAATTAAGATGCTTAATTTTGTGCTAAGGGTGGCAAAAACAATGTTTTTTATTACTAATGTTTATATTCTTGCAAATAATGAATGGTCTCTAGTTATGGTATCACTCTCATTTTCGTTTGTGCCAAGTATTTTCATCCTCTGTCCAATAATAACTGTTATCTTCTGGATCATTTTCCATATTTTTCATAATAAAATCACTATTAGTTCCTTACTTCAGCAACAAAATGAAGAAATGCAAGTACACTGCATATAAGTGTACAAGGGAACGAAAGTACACTCTGCATATAGATGTGCAAAGGGGCGAAATTAAAAGGTGTGAATTAAAGGTGACACAGTTTTTATGGGAGTAAGGTAAGGTAAGGTAATAAAAAACTCCATGGTAAACCACCAAATTGGTTGAAAATATCCTTAAAAATCTCTCTTTTACAGTGATGACCATTATTTATTTCAACCTCTGAATCACAGTTTAAAAATTTCAGGATTTTGATTTTTAGGAATTCAGATTTAAAGGAATTAAAATGATGCTGATCTAGCAAATTTGGTCTGGCAATTTGCTGATAAGATATGAGACATATGTAATAAATAAAATTTTGATGCGTGATAAATCTAAGAGGATATATTGCAATAAGAAATATACACGATAACATAGGTAAGCGACGGTAAATAACGGAGACGACGGCTGATACTGACAGAACTACAAATTGTGACAGACCACTATAAGATTGGTATAGTTTGACATACTCTCAACAAGGCGATAGAACTTTGTGAACGCTTCAGTGTAGGGAGGGGTCAAAGCTAAATAAGATAAAACAAACTAACGTCAAACATATCCTCAGATGTCACTGACAATGCCAGACGCATGTAGCAACATGTGAAAAGAGATCCGACGGTGCAAAAACCGGCACACAAACCCGACTCTAACGTAATACACACGTGGAGGCCGACTCCGGTGTGGACACACGTCAGAACAGAGTTTGGGTTCAGGTTAGTCCAGACAGACTGAAACCAGGCAGCAGACGCAGACTATCCACGAACTCCACTCGTATTGTGGTAAGTACGAGAGGCCAACTCCGGTACAAATCACTAGCAAAGAGAAGTTCTCAGAGTAGACAAAACAGGCAAAGTGGTCTGTCTACGAGCTTAACTCAAAGTGTAGAGAACACCGAAGGCTAACTCCGATGTCTCACTAGGAGTAAGGTCGTGTGTCAGACAGGATAGATGTAACGGTAAAATAAAGGAATACATAAATTAAGCTCACTGTTCTAACGCGTACGTTGGACTGGAACAAAAAGCTGTGTTAGTTAATAAAATGTAGTAGGATAACTTACTTCATACTGAGAATCTCATAAATCGAGTTAAACAAGTAGGCTAATAATACCCAGATTTCAAAATTACTGCTTTCTGTCAAATGATATTGTACATGCAAAGTGAATATTTTGTCTGTTATTATACTGCGCACAATAGTATCAACTGCTGTATCAACAGATGATGAACCTGCAACAGAAACTGCTTCAAAAAATAAAACAGATTTATTTAGAAAAAACTTAATAATAAGGGATTTAACAATTTCTAAATTACACAGTTTTTTTAATTATTTTTGTTGTATTTGTTTTGTTGAGGTATTAGAATCATTACCTAGTGGGCAGAAACATGTTCAAAGTCTGCAGTAAAGATGTTAGAACAACCTCAAACAACGTTGTTCTAGCATCTTTACTTCAGACTTTGGGAAGGAACTCCAGTACTGAGATTTAAAAGAAGTAAGCAACTGAGAAACAATTCTTTTAACAAAGAAACAAAGAAATCGCCGCTATTTATTTAATAATATGTTTAAAGCACCTTTTATTCTATTTTCTGGATTGTCCGCTATATAATTTCCGTATCACCATTGACTTTAGGAAAAATAATTTCCATCCAAGTTTTAGTAAAACATTTAAGCAACCCCCGTATCACCATTGACTTTAGGAAAAATAATTTCCATCCAAGTTTTAGTAAAACATTTAAGCAACCCCCATAAGCGACTTCACTACAGAATTTATTCTGAAGAAAAAAGCGATTTCAGTGCTGATTATCGTCAGTCTGCATAGCAGTGGTTGAAATAAGAATATATAATCATTGTGGTGAAGAGACTTTTTATCATAGTTTTAGTATAGTTTTAGTATTTTGGAGCAAAAAATCATTTTAGGCGAAAACTGGGTAGATTTCCAAGTAACAAAACATTAAATACTTGTGACAAATTGATCACCGTGCTCGAACTGCAATTTTTTTTTACAATTCTTTTTTTATGAGTGACCGCTCATAAAAAAAAAATAAAAGTCATAAAATTTCAGGGTGACGCATTAAAAAATAAGGAAATACCGGTTGCTTAGATTTGGCCCGTGCACATTGTGCACAATGCCGGTATAATTAGGGTTAACCAGCTGTAATTTAGATAAATACGGTTTCAAATTGAAAAGTGCAGAACAAGTTGAAGGAAGTTAAAGAGATCTTAAAAATAGATGATTATTCCAAACAAAAGAAAATGGTGAAAATGCTTTCAGAAAATCTATCAAGGTGTATGTATGCACAGTGGTAGAGTATGAAGACAAATTTCAAAAACGGCATGAATTCATCACAATTTTGTCTAGAATGAAAGAATTTGCATATCCTGGTGGAGAGAATGGAGAGAGGGATATGTTTGAAATGTGTTTTGGAGTCTAGAGAAAAGATCAGCATAAGCCATTTTTACAGAAGAAGAATGAAGATTCTATTTATCCATTTCAAACAGTCTAAGGTTGATTTTTATTAGGCACATAGATGACATGTAATGTCAATTTCTACCAATGGGATGTCTTCTCTTGGCTCTCATGCAGAATCTCCCGACTAATAGAAATCCACTTTCATAGTGTGCTGTTGCAGCTAAATGTCTTTTCATTTTAACATGTTCTTTTACTTGATCCCTGGAAATTCTTGTCACCTTGCTCTTTAAAAATGGCAGTACTTTGAGAACTTTAATTGGCAGATTTGATTCCTCAGTATCAATTCCAACTGCAACCGACAGTTAAGGAATCAGAGAATTAGTTCGCCATTAGGTCCCATTACAAAGAAGAAACCAATCAAGGTTTTTTTATATGGTGCCATCCCAAGCTCTTCCCCAGCCCCTTTTGTCTTTTTTTTAATTTTTTTTGGATCTACAAGGTCCGAGAAAAATAAAGAAAAGTCAAAAGATGCTGGGGACGAGCTTGGTGCCATCCTTTATAATATTCTATTCAAAGCACAATTATCACAAGTAAAGACATACTATCCAATCAAGTCATTTAGATATCTACATCATGTTAGTATCATATTAAATCCACACTCTAACGCTTTGTTTAGTTTCACTTCTCTTTTCTCTATAGTAGTATCAATCATGAGAGATATAAAAAATTCTATAATTAAACTTTCTTTCAGGTACTGATAGTTGGGAAGTTAAAAGTAATGGAATCTGGATATATTCTCGGAGATAAATTCCCGGAAGATAAAGAACATTCAGATGGTATGTTCATTTCTTTGTATAAATATTATACATAAAATATGCCATGGAATGAAATAATTATTAACCCTATTTTACCCAAAGTATTTTGGTAGCAGGGGGAGGGGCAATAAACCCCCATATCTAACTCCTGAACTATTGATATTAAAGCAATGAAACTTGGCATGATTACATCTCAAAAAAAGATCTTTTGAAAATGATATAATCTTAAGCAATGCTTACAAATCACTCCTCCACAGTGATTATTTGCTATTATTTCGAACACTGCTTTTGATTAATATCAAACGACACCCAGTAAGCAAAAACTTTTTCAAAGTCAGCAGTAAAGACGCTAGAACAACGTCGAAGACAGGGACCATCTCGAATTGTCTTCTCTAATAGAATTACAACAAACATACATGACAAAATTCAGCTCAAAAAACAATCTGCGAAGAAGTGTGTTATCTCAACGATCATGCAGTTGTTTGGTTTATTGTCCGAATATAAAAGCATTTGTAGATAACACCTCTCAGTGGGTAAAAACTTAGTCTAGCGCCTTTACTGCAGACTTTGAGCAAGTTTTTGTCTACTGGTGTGATGAAGAATGCTATCACTCATTAAATCAGATGCTATCCCTTCATATATGAATATTTTGTTCCCAACACACAGATAATTAAATCTTTCCATTGTGCAACGTGGCCAGGAATCCGCATATAGTTTGCCTGCATGTTTTTTTCTCTTTATGCAAACACTTGTTCAAGGTCCGCAGTGAAGACGCCGGAACAACATTTTCACCTTTGTTCTAGGGTCTTCATTGCCAAATTTATGACTTCAGAGCTCGACATTATGATGAAATATCAAACGGTATATAATCAACGTTAAAAGGACGTACATACGTCAAAATGACTTCCCTTTGACGTTGATTAGACGCCGTATGTCGCCGTATGTCGACTTGGAGATAATTAGTATAGATACCGATTTTTTAACCCTCCGGATTATACCCAGTGGGAAAAAACTGTTTGGAAATTCGCAATAAAGACACTAGAACGGCGTCGTAAATCATTTGATGAATTTAAAACTGTTTCTAGCAGGTATACTAATAACGGTAAAACGACGTGGTTTTGACGTTGTTTGGGTGGACTGGTGAAGAATGACATTAATCTTCATGGGTGTCCCTCATTCAGATATAGCTAATATAATATACTACTCATAACTCATTTTGTATTTATTTCCATATTTTTGAGCATTATTATTTTTACATAACTTTTTTTCTCACTGGGATAGTGTTAGTATTCAATTTCGGGACCATCTCCAAAATTCGTTACCAGGGGAAGAGTGCTGAATCAATGATTGATCTAGCAATTTATTGGTTTCTTCGTCCCGAAGAAACCAATCAACAGGAACTCTATAATCGTCTTCCATATCCTCGTCACGAGGTTCTTCATCGTTATCTTGTTTTTGTTCATATTCATATTCGTTATCTTCGTTTTCTACATACTTGTTTTTGTTGACTTCATTTTCTTGATCTTCATCACCATGATCATTTTCTTCTTCGTCAGCAGCACCATGTATTTGTGCATCAGTTTTTGTTACTTTGAATTGATGTTTTGCATGATCAGAAATTACGATATCCTCAAATGCAGAAATCAGATCTAATTGATCTTGTGTGTACTTGGTATTATCTTCTTCAACTGTATAAATCTTATTCTTATATTGACTTTGACGCTTAGAATGAACTATTCCACCTGGAATAAAATAATCTCATGGGGTAAAGACTTATTCAAAGTCGGCAGTAAAGACGCTCGAAGAACGTCATTGTAACGCCATTGTAACGTCATTGTTGTTCTTGTGTCTTTAATGCCGGACTTTGAATAACGAGATAGTGTTAGTATTCAATTTAAGGACCATCTTCAAAATTCGTTACCAGGGGAAGAGTGCTGAATCAATGATCTTGCAGTTGATTGGTTTCTTCGTCCCGAAGAAACCAATCAATTGCAACCTCATTGACTTAACACTCTTCATAGGCAACAAAAAAACCAACTTCACATATTTTGACATTATTTGCAAACATTAATCCATTTGATCAGTCTTACCTTGGATACATTTATCAAACCCAGTGATGACAAAAACTTGTCCAAAGTCCACAAAAACAATAGAACAACGTCTAACGAACAAGTTTTTGCACACTGGGAATGCAATGCTTTTCAGAGCATATGCAGTGTTCCATATAAGAGTAAATAATCACTGTGGATGAGTGATTTTTGACCATAGCTTCAGGTTTTCTAACATGAAGTTATACTCAAGAGTCACTTCTTCGCAGTGCTTATTTTCTCTTATATCGTCCACTGACATATATTTGCTTGGAACACTTTTCTCCAATGGGCAGACAACGTCTAAATAACGTCGTTCTGAAGTCACATCACGTCACAAGCCGAAAATCGATTTGACTTCAGTATAATTGCGAAAATGAATACTGCCAACTCTCTGAATCAGTAAACTCTTCCCAATGGGAAAAAACTTGTTCAAAGCCCGCAGTAAAGATTCTGGAACAACTTCTTCAACGTTGTTCTAATGTCTTTACTGCGAACTATGATCAAGTTGTCGCCCATTGGCTTAAAGATGGTCTATCAAACATCTGTAACCAAAGAATATTCCAATTGGCAGAAACCTGTAACAACCAAGAGGATCTTTATTCAAGTTCACAGTAAAGACGCTATAACAACATTTTCATCGTTGTTCTCGAGTCTTTACTGCAGACTTTGAAAACAAATTTGCACACCGGGTTTATATTAACAAATTTACAAACGATTGGTAGACGAAAAACAATTGATTATACGATTGTTGACGTCTTCTCTGTAACTATTAATATGGATTTTTACAAATAGATTCTGATCACGTGATTCACAGAGATGTTTTAATTATCTTACCTGTATTCCAGAGTAATATAATAAAGAAAACAAACATAGCCGCCATCTTTATTTACTTGTTCCTAAAATATATATATAAACCAAGTTAAGTAATACAATAATATCACAGATCGTATCTACTGGACATACAACACAATGTCAATTGACGCGTTTAAGTTGTTCACGCTTATCATAATACATTTTATATGTGGGCTCCTAACCAGGATAGCCTTTTACACCTTGACAAAAGCTATGTTGATTTGCATGCGATAATTTTAGTTTATCATCTCCGTTTGTTGATATCAAGTATTTACTAGACTTGCAGCCCATGTAAATCGAACCTTATTTATGGGATAATGTAAACTGGGCTAAATTTACAGTGAAACATGGACTTAGCAAACTCGGACAAAGTCGCGTGACCGCTTCACCTACGCTCTAGCACCTTGTAGTTAAGATCTTGACTACAAGATTTTCATTGAAATCTCGGTACCGTAGTGTGGAGAGCGTATACTTCAGGGGGATGGAGCGAAAAAGATAGAAAGCGATAAACGTACACAAGGAAGTTTAAAGCAAAAAACTTAAATTAAATGGAACTACTATGATTTAAAATACTGTAGCAAGGTGTTGTTGCTTAAAGGTATGGTGTAGTTATTACTTTCGTTACAGTATGGTACTTGGGTTGATCTCGTCTTATTTACTCGTTCGTTTTGTTAGTTTATCTAGAAGAGCTATAAAAGAAAAACTATCGTGTTTTCCCTTTCATTTTGTTATGGTATTTTTCTTCTCTTAGGAACTTTGTCTCTTCCAAAGTCTGGAATAAAAACTGAAAAATACAAAGAGTTTTGTGTGTTGTATACTCTAATCGTTATAAATCCGTATGGTTTCGCCATCAACTATAATAATATCCTTGGGGGAGCATGTAAACACTTGGTTGAATCGTCAGGAAGAGAAGCTGCGGACTCATAACAAATATAAAAAAACGTAACGATGGACCCATACACTTTATTTTATATACATACGACTCTATTTACTGATTTAATTATTTTGCCATAATATAATCATGATGTTTATTTTGTTTGTGTTTACCCTTGTGTGGACTAGCTCGGAGTGTAATTAAGCATCCCTAATTTTTGTCACATAAAACGAAGTAAAACGAGAGTGGAAGCATTATCAAAACTTTAAAAATAATTATATTATATTTAAAAAATATTTTGAGTTGATGTTTTTTCAGAACGTTATTTTTTAAACATATTATTTATTTGCACGCTTTAAGATTTTTGAAACCTGTTGTGTAAGAACAAATATGACGATTTCTATTGGCTATAATCACAATACCGTATAATTACAAAATCACTCATGCGAATATATTTTAGATGTTGAAATAAATACGAAGGAGAGTTTGTTTATATAGAAAATGCAACACCCCCGTCAATTTAAGTAAATTTAAAGTGTCTAATTTATTCTGCAGGTCTGATTAAAGATCTCTTTTTGCGTCACTATTACCGAATGCCTGCGAAAGACTATTTAATAGTCTAACTTCTGCGTGGAATTTACCTAGAGTTTTGTACTATTGTAACTATTTATTGTGTTACCGAAAATTATAATATGTTTTTGTATTCCCAACCTTTCTGTTAGTTTGCTTACAGTTTCTAATATTAGACCGCGAAGAAATTTCACGAAGTTTGCTTAAATCCAGGAAATTAAATTTCAGCGAAAATTACTAAAAATCATCCGAGAAATTAAATTCCTGCGAAATTAGGAAATTTTACACTTATTAAGTCTAAAACGAGTCAAAAACGAGGTAAATTTAAGTCCTAAAATGTTTAAATACCGCCTCGCAAGTTTCTTTCTTTTTTTTTTAAAAAAAAAAATTCTTTTACGCTATGCACAAAAATAAATTCCCACAAAAAATTTCAGAAATTTCTATCTGCGAAACTGAATTCCCGCGAAACATACTCTTTCTTCCGTCCGCGAAATCTTCTTCCCTTAATGTAAATTCTAGTTCCCATTAAATAAGTCCTAGCTCTCGTATTGGTATTAATGTTTGAGGGTGCTATTCGCGATTCCCAGACTTCACATGTCGAATACTTTAAAGAGAATTTGCGAATGGAAATTCTCGCAATTTCTTTTAATTTCGTGAGGATAAGCTTTCGTGAATGGTACATAAGCATACCCTACTGTACGTTGTGTGATTTTTCAAGCCGACTGCGGCTTCTACAATCGTGTGCATATATATTTGGGAAAAAGGGTAATTCGTGCAAAAATTCGGAATTTCAACTCTGACTAAAAGCCTTAAATTTGTACTAGCAAGGTGATCAGAACGAAAGTTCGAATTTACTCCAACAGCCTGGGTTCTAGGCTGCTAGAATCAAGAGAATTTGTCGAATTTGTAAAAAGACCTAAGATTCTAAGATCCTAAGTCTACTCGGACTTCTCAAGGTTATTTCCGCACTTATGTTTTACTTGTGGTTTATATTACCCTTTAAAATTCACACGTTTTTATCACTTTTTATGCACACGAATGGTACAAGCATACATAAGCATACCCTATTATACGTTGTGTGATTCTTCAAGCCGTCTGCGGCTTCTAGTTATATTATAATTCATTACGAATTAGATGAAAGAGTAAATATTGCTTGTATATTTTATACCGCTTCGATAATTAATAATTTGTAACTCTCGACATGAAAGAGATCGGAACAATTATGGTGTGATTCATTAACGTTATTTTATTTCCGATAAATATTAGTAATAAATAATAAACTATCCTTGATTTGTTGTTTTTGTATTAGTTATATATACTCGTGGTTGTTTAGTGCTTCGAGCGGCAGACAGACATGTTTTTAAAAAAACTTGAAATGGTTGTATCTTCACCAGGCTCCATACAAGAACTTTTCACCAGGCGCCCTACCTACAAGAACTCATTGGAACACAAACTTATTTTTAACCTTGCAGATCGAAAGTTATGACCATTTTAACCCTATTTACCCCCGAAGGGGGGGGGGGGGGGGTACCACAAGTTATGATGACCATTTTAACCTGATACATATATATACGTCATTGTTTTAACCGTGTTAGGTCCATGTGGTATAATGCAAAAAAGAACATCTACAAGGAAACTACAAATACGTATATCAAGAGGAAGTGTGGCCGTAGGGGTGTAACTACTTACCTTCAGTCTTAGGTAGGGATGGTAAGATAGCCTAGTACCCCTAGCACTAAGGTTTACTAATTATCCATAATACTAGGGTTTACTAACTAGCCCTGAAACCGTAGGGCTTACTGGCTAGCCTTGGTATAATGGTTTACTTATTATCCCTAATACTCTTGTGTTTGCTGACTAGCCCAAACAGCAGAGTTTACTAACAAGCCCTAGTAAACATCGCATTAGGTTCAGAATAATCGATATGTTGTTTATTAACGCAAAAAAGCCTGGAAACGTGAATTTTATATCATCTTTTATTCTTGCGGAAAAACTACTTCCCCATACTCATAAAGCATAGCTAATATAGCGCATTACACGAAGAATATTTTATATCTAATAGTTATATTTATTTAAAGTATGTTACAAATTATTTATTATTAAAGCCGGACATATACGTAATATTTACTCTTTGATCCAATCCATAATGAATTAGAATAGAGAAAATTGCATTTCCCTTTTCATATAGCTACTATTGTTTATATCTCTATTGACACTATCCATGCTAGGCTTTTTTAGGATGTTCAAAACTAGAGGGAGGGGAGAAAAACTTGATATGATATTAGTACCAACTGTAATGAACATTATGGTCAAAACCTTTTTGATGACGTCATTATTTCTTACTGGCCTCAAAAATTTACAATTTTACCAGGAAAAAAAACATTTCCCAAAAGATTTTTTCTTCTTCTTGTTTGTAAACGTAAAAAACTAAAAATTGCAATAAATGGATTGGAAATATTTTCGAACATTTTCTGCGCCGCGGAATGATTTTCCTTTTATGTAATAAATATTTTTTCATGTCGTTAGAAGTGCTGTTAACTTACGAAATTTAATTGAGAGTTCCAAAAAGCATTATTTTAACTGTTGTTTTTATGCTTGTCTAGTTTTTATTATAATAATATATTGAAACAACCCCCCCCCCCCCCTCCAGTGTTGAGGAGTCCCCAAAAGGCCCAGTATTAATAAGGTTAAACAGTAGCATGTATCATCTTTTCAGATCCAGTATATATTGTTTATTTATTACTTCATAACCGATCATAACGATAGTATATCACTTTCAACGTCTGTGTTTCTCTACCCATACTTTGTCTATCATTGACAATGGTCATATTGACGTAATTCTTAATTTCGTGTGTTTATACGTATTTTCTAAATGTAAAGTTAGTCAAAATTAAGTAAGATTTATAGAAATGCAGCAAGGCAAGTTAAATAAAGTTTAACGAAAAAATACAGTAGCTACTTACCAACGATTTAAATATAATTCCTTTCTTCTAAGCGTAGAAAGATATCACTGTGTTTGTTTATCCCAAAGACATTTCAGCGCTTATATAAATCGTAAAAAATCTTTATATATTTTAAAATAAAAGCCAATCACATTCAAAAGATTTAAATGTAGCCAATTATATTGCATTCCAAAAGGTATCATTTAGAAAGGTGTCGTTATGCACTATCACGCACTAATTAATGTTCAAACATTCAAATATTCCATTGTTCAAAGTCAGTCGTAAGTACGCTAGAATTGTGTTTAAAAATAATGGGAAAACGTGTGGATTTTAAAGTGCGGAAATTAACTATGAGAAGTCCCCTGAGGTTTATCCGAGTAGACTTAAGACTTAGGGCTTAGGATCCTAGGTCTTTTTACAAATTGGACAAATTATCTTGATTCTAGCAGCCTAGTACCCAGGTTGTTGGAACAAATTCGAACTTTTGTTCCGATCACCTTGCTAGTAAAAATTTAAGGCTTTTGTCAAAGTTGAAATTCCGAATTTTTGCACGAATTTCCCTTTTTCCCAAATATATATGAACACGATTGTAGAATAACCTCGATGAAGTTTTTCTAACATCTTCACTACGGACTTTGAACAGACTTTTTTTCCACTGAGCTGTTTTTTATAATTTGAACTTTTTTCATATTTTCTTTAAGGTCCAAAATGATAATAACTATACTACTAAATATGGTATTCAGCGCTGTCTAATTCTACTTACAGGAATCGAAAGCTTTATGACAAGTAGTTATAAGCCAAGATCAATGTTACCCAAGTTTTCTGTTGTCAAAAAAGTTTATCTTTTCCAGTTCTCCCTTTTAGAAAATATTTTTAATCAGTAAAAAAGGAGCAAGCTCTGATGGTGGTATCTCGATAAACAGGAATTTTCTGATTTAAATAAATTTGAGAACAGCAGCATCTCTTGGCAACCTCGTTCCCAGGTCTTCTTCTCTCTTCGACATTGTACTATAAGCGCTTGGAAGACCGGGCACGAAGATCGTAATGATTTTATGTGATATTTGCTTGTTTCTATGTTCAACTTCCAGCATACGCCCATATCTATTGTGAGTTTCATTTTTATTAACATTTACTCAATCAAAAATATTTTATACCTGGATCTTATTCATGGATAGTCCAAATTTTATTCAGATGTTGCTTATAGAAAAAATCTACTACAGACATGCAACGTCTGTATAAGTCTATTATATCTTAATTTGTTTTGGTCCGGATTTGCACGTCCGTTGGACGTCTTATTTATAACACGGAAGGGCGGACCTGATGGCGACATCCAGTAGACGTCTTTAAGACAATGTATGCCCACTGGCTTGCGGAAAGTTCAACTTTACATTAGTGTAGAAATTTCAAATTTCCACGCATTTCCACACTTGTGGAAAATTTAACTTTCCATTAGTGTGAAAATTTCAAATTTCCACGCATTTCAACACTTGTGAAAAGTTCAACTTTCCATTAGTGTGGCAATATCAAATTTCCACGCATTTCCATAATGTAAAGTTCAACTTTCCTCTCATTTCCGCATGTGGAAATGTGAATTAATTGATTTCTAACAAAAATATGAGGAAATGTGCGGAAATTTGAACTTTTAACAAAATAAAAAATGAGGAGAGTTAAGATTTCAAACAGTGCTGCCTTTTATATATTCCCTTTGTATAAAATTTATATTTTCATAAATATTTATGGGGATTCATTTTTGGGTTTCCTTCACGTTATGTCATCTAAGAGTCACCTGTTTGGTTTGTTATAATACAATAATAGCTACACCCGGTAGGATCAAATAAAATACATTAGATTTTTTGCACATATATAAATATTGAGCATCGGTGCGTTTACTAAGTTTCCATTGCAACAACAAACACTACTTTCTACATTCAACGTTCTAATTTGTAAACATTTCAAATACATTAACGAAATACAATACAGAAAACAGAATACGAATTAATATGGGAGTATCAGATATAATATTTGGTCTCATTGGTCTTGTCAATATTCTGTTCCAATGTAGCATCATACGAATCTTGATAAAATATATTTGGTATGAATTTAACCCAAGAAACATTTTGTTGTTGAATGTAGCAATAGGCGATGTTATGACTTGCATATGTCTTTTTGTTTCACTGTTTACTCATGATAAAGTGTTCTATGCTGTTTATTCATTTAAGTTATCATCTTTACTTGCATTGATATTGCTTTCCATGGATTCGTTCATAGCTGTGAAATTTTGTTTGCGTTATAATGCAATTATGTCGCAAAGATTACTTTCTATGATTATTATAACATGCTGGATACTTCCTGCAGTTACCATTGGGCTTTGTGTTTTAGAGAAAGCATCACCTTATGGCAAAACAGGTTTTCACAATGTAGGATCTAAAATGTTTAG
>JAULBZ010005440.1:0-13417 GCA_032360805.1 Neoturris breviconis | reverse complement strand
GTGTTCGCCTTGGACGGCGGCGGCGGCGGTGGTGGCATAGCGAGCCGCGTCTCCAGTTCTCCACACCGGAGCATTAACGCCATCACCAGCTCATCATAGCGGCTGATGGCACACGAGAGCTCTTCCGTGTCCACGCTTCCTAGGCTGCGGAAACTGCTTCGCACCATGCGCTGGGTGGCCGACAGCTCTGCCATCATGGCTGTTTGCCCAGCACGGGCGGCAGCGGTGGCAGCGGTGGCAGTGGTGGCAGCGATTTTAGCGGCAGTGGAAACAGCAGGGGCAACAGTGAGATCAACAGCGGGGACAGCAGCGGGTGGGGCAGCATCGATGGCAGCGCTTGACGTAGCCGCCCGGGCATCCTCCAGCGATGAAAACGCCTCCTCCAGCACACCAACGGGTTCTGGCACTCCATTCGAGGCCAGGGCAACCAGTTTCGCCTGCGTTGGCGCCGAGCTCTTGGAGGCCAGATGGCCTCTACGCCTGCCTCGTCTTGATTTCCTTGAGGCACTGCTTCCGCTCAAGGCACTCACGCTGCTGTCGCTCTCCATCGGCATTGCTCCGATGGTGGCTCCTCCTTTTGTCGAATCCAGCAATCGTATGCTCACTGACACGGGCTAGTTGCTATGGTGGTAGAGCTCCACCTATTGGTAGAGTGCACTAAGCTGTCCCAAGACACAAACCTTAGCAGTGACTACCACCAATAAGCTTCTCACAGCTGTTCGAAAAGCTCACCCGCAAGCTCGCCTCGCAACACGTGCGGAGTGGAAAATTTCCAATAATTTATTGTTAATAACTTCCAAACCGCTTGTTTTTGAATCGCGAAAATTTGCGCACCACTTCCACGGAACACTAAATTACCTATTTGTTTACTTCCAAATACGGAAAACTAAGTTCTTCGCAATATGTCCACGAGCGCAACGAAAACACGTCCGTCGTTAATCCATTCATGCGCGTAGATAGGGACAATGTATGCTTTTCGGATCCCTCCGAACTTGTTTTACGTGGCGTGTTCCACACTGAAGGGATTACAACCACGGCACCCTATACACCCACAAGTGAGCATATGGTGCATGTGTCTGGATACGCCAGACAAGCGTCCCGGACTAGAAGCTATAGCTATGTACATAGCGACCACCCCGGTAGCAATTCGAGTACTTGCTTGCCGGGCAAGCACTCCCCCTTGCTGAGGAGCGAGATCTACCTAAAATCTCTACTGATCTCTGGGTCTCAGCACCCGAGTTTTGCGCAACCAGCACCGTAACTCAAACGTCGAGCATGAAGGCTCTACCCGCGATATGGGTACCAACCACAGCCACCACGATACTCCCACCAGGGGGCCTACCTCAATGAGCAGTCTTGGATAGCTGCTCAACCCGTGGTACCGAAAAGAGGCTCGGTGGGCCTCCCCCTTTTGCTCCGACAAGCAGGGTTAGAGGAATCCTATCGCTGTATTAGTCGTCTCTTACGACAAGCAACAGCGGACTGTGGTAGTATTCTCGCCCGCTAACCACACGGCAAAGATGTTGAGCTAAACGCCCCTCCTCCTCAGGAACACTTCCTCCGCGAACATTGCCAGCCGTTGAGTCTTCTCTTGATCATCCAGGATTCTCTCGAAGATCCAGTTTTCGCCAAGGCGCTGCACTCCAAGTCCATCTAGGTCCCGCAGATCTGCATATAGGGGGCAAGCGCACAAAATGTGCATCCAGTCCTCATATGGATCTCCACATGCGCAAGCAGTGGTATCGCTGAGGGCTCTCCCGTGCAAAAATGCATTGAACGACCCGTGCCCTGTAAGCAGGAAAGACGTCCTCATCGAGAATCCAAAACTTGAATCCCGATAGGCAAGAGTGACGTATGGGATAAACCTATGCGTCACCCGTCCTGGTTCGCTGTCGTCGTCCCATCTGTTCTGCCAACTCTGGATTAAACACTCCTCTAGGCGAGTCTTCCTCTGCTCCCAGCTTAGACACGCAATGTCCTCGCCGTAAAGCCAGTCGTTCTCCTCCAGCGGGAATCCACGTTTTAGCTTGTATTTGACCGCTAATAACTTAGCAGCCAGATCAAGCGGGGGAGCTCCACCAAGTACCTGCAGTGCCACTGTGGACACTGTTCGGCATACCGAAAGGCATCCAAGCAGGATTAGCCTCTGGCAGGAGGCTAGTCGCCTCTGGGCAGCTACTTGTTCCGCGGTGTCATACCATACCGGGGCACCAAACAGCACACAAGGTGCCATGAGTCCGTCATATATGGTCCGCCTGGCTCGAGGACTGAAGCCCCAGTCGGCTCGAAGCACACGCGCCAATGCTCCAACGACTCCGGTCATCCGCTGGCGAAGCGAAGCTATGTGCGTGAGGAATTTCATTCCTTCACTGACCGTGATGCCAAGGTACCGACAGCTACGCACATACGGAAGGTTCGCTCCAGCAAACCTCACCGTAGGCGCACGTCTCAAGGCACCTTTCAGCAGCATGATTACCGTCTTGCTGGTCGAGACGGCAACGCCAACTTCCGCTCCCCACGTTTCTACGATGGACATTAGTTGCGCTCCTTTTTCCTCTAGCACAGCTCGGGAATTTCCCTCGACGAGAAGCAGCAAGTCATCCGCGTATGCACTCAGCTGGCAATACGGCTGGAGACGCTGAAGCAGTACATCCATCAGTATGTCCCAGATAAATGGGCCGCTGATTGATCCCTGCGGGCAGCCTCTAGTTACCGGTACATCCACAGTACCGGAACTGCTTCGGATCACTGCTCTTCGGCCGGAGAAAAAGCTCTGCCACAAGCCCATTTCCCGGCATCCCAAGTCGGCTAGTCGGCAGAGTGCAGCACTCCATTCGACGTTGTCGAATGCTCCTTTGAAGTCCACGAATGTGCCGAGCACGTATTGCGCCGGGCTGGCGCCAACACTGCTCTTCACGTGCCTCCAAGCATCCTCCACACATCGTCCTTGGCGAAATCCAAATTGCCATCTGCAGCCTTCCGGAAGAACTTCTCTCACACGATTCACCATGATGGCCTCGAGCACCTTACCAAAGACTGGTAGCAAGCATATTCCTCTATATGAGGAGGGCTCACACTTGTCCTTATCTGGCCCTTTGAGCAGCGAGACGACTCGTGGGCACTTCCACTCGGCTGGAAAGTATCCCAATCGGATGCATCGGGAAAACAATGATGCTAGGTGCTCAGGTATGGCGCGCCAGACTGCCTTGCAGATAGTGCCATTGATGCCGTCCAACCCGGGAGAGCGCCTGCTCTTCAACCGGGCAACACATGCATCAACCTCGAATACTTCGAGGGCCGGTGGGACTTCCTCCGCGATGGCAGTCGGTGCTTCGGACTCCGCAACTGGGAAGAAATTGCGGAGGAGCACTCGTGCGCAGTCACCCCAATCAGTGATCAGCTCGCCATTCACGCGGAGGCACCCAATCTCCGTGCACTTTCTGCGGCCTCGGCAAATCTTGTAGACGCGCCCCCATGGGTCGTCGGCATGATCTCCCACGAAGCGTTTCCAGTCATCCATCTTCGCCCTCCCAATGAGCTTCTTGTAGTTGGCTGAGGCACGCCTCAGCTCGACCACTACAAGCTCTACAGCGGCATCGTCATCTCGACGCCTTCCATCTTGGAGCAGGCGACGAAGTCTTCGGACTTCGCGCCTTGCAGCGCAGAGGTCGGCAGTCCACCAACGTGCTCTCCTGCTGGGCGATCGAGTCAACTTCCTTCCCAGCGCAATATCACATACACTATGTACTATACTGCGCAGGGTCGAAACTTGCTGGTCCAACGGCGACTCTGAAAAGTTTTCCGGAAGTTCGGCTGTTCTACTCACCATTTCCTCCTTGAACAATCGCCAACGTGCATTGCAGAAGTTCCAGGACGGCACAGGAGCTATGCTCTCAACTGCGCGCGCGGTAGTTGGTTCGGCCACAACAGTAATGATGTTGTGGTCACTCAATTCCCACTCGTCCACTCTCCACTCATATGTGGCCCACATAGATGCTGCTTCATTGACGATTGTCACGTCGATATCACTAGTCGCTCTGTGATTATCGAACGTGTACACCTCTGTTGACTGGTTTAGGGCGGCGACTCTTGCCTCCAGCATCCACTCTGACAGCAGCTCACCCCGTCTGTAGTTAGCTTGCCCCTCGGCATGACGAGAGAGTTTGCTAAGCCACATGGGGGACACTGCATTCGCGTCGAGGCCCAGGATTGCGGGGGTTCTGCTGGCCTGCAGCAGGACCGCATCCATGTACCGGAGGTACGGTTCCAGAGGTGCATCGAACTGGCAGTATGCGGCGCAAAGGAAGATTGAGCCAAAACTCCCTTTAACGACCAGACATACGCCATAATCTGTGGTGAGAGTTTCCACTGGCATGCAGATGGCTTCCTGATGATCCACTAGGATGGCTGCCTTCCCTCGCCGGTCGGTGAAAACCCTCATTCCTTCAGGCAGCACATCCATTTCATCCCCGCCAAGATACGGCTCCTGCACCAGAGCAAACATTAACTCCGATCTCCTGAGTCGGACTCCGAGCTCGATGGTCGCAGCTCTGCCTCGGCCACAGTTCGCTTGGATGAAGCTAAACATTAGTGTCTAGCTTGCACCCTCGCTAACAACGCTCCGTATATCGGGCAAGCATTCGAGAGCATATAATGCCCCGAAGGTTGCCCTCTGTGACGGCAGTTCCGGCAGTCCACCGGGTTTTGGCACTTTGCCGCGGTGTGGCCTTGTTGCCCGCACTGGCGGCAAACACTGTCCTTTTGCCTGCATTCACTGACCTTGTGGTCGAAACCCACGCATCTGTGGCAGGCATAGGTGCGGACCTGTGATCGGCATCGGAACGAAAACCACTTAATGTAAACACGTCCTACATCAAGTTTCGCCATCGCCCGGTCGTCTACCTCTAGCGTCACGTTTACAGTGGCACCGTCAGTTGCCGACCACGCCTTGGTCACCAGGTGCACCGACTTTTTAAACTGGGCCAGAGTCATTTCGCTATCGAAGTTGTTTTCGTGAAGCTCCTGCATGAACTCTTCTGGGCCGATGGCTGTGTCAACGTCATAGACTACGACCTTCGGCTTCTCGGCCGCGTTCCGTGCCACATTCAGCCCAACTTCAGCGAATCTTTTCGATGCCATCACCTTCTGCAGCTCTCCAACTGAAGGAGTACGAATGATCGCACCACCACCTCGACGGAGCTCACGTACCTCATGTACTCTGACTCCGAGGGAGGGTGCAACCATCGTTCGCACCTTTTCAGCTATGGCTTTCCCCGATAGCGCAGGGTCGTCGCACTTCACCACCGCTGACCACGTCTCACGAACCTTGGTGGTCCGCGGGGCAGCGATGGGTGCAACCTGAGGCATCTGGGGAGCATTGGCGGCAGTAGTGTTCGCCTTGGACGGCGGCGGCGGCGGTGGTGGCATAGCGAGCCGCGTCTCCAGTTCTCCACACCGGAGCATTAATGCCATCACCAGCTCATCATAGCGGCTGATGGCACACGAGAGCTCTTCCGTGTCTACGCCTCCTAGGCTGCGGAAACTGTTTCGCACCATGCGCTGGGTGGCCGACAGCTCTGCCATCATGGCTGCTTGCCCAGCACGGGCGGCAGCGGTGGCAGCGGTGGCAGTGGTGGCAGCGATTTTAGCAGCAGTGGAAACATCAGGGGCAACAGTGTGATCAACAGCGGGGGCAGCAGCGGGGGGGGCAGCATCGTTGGCAGCGCTTGACGTAGCCGCCCGGGCATCCTCCAGCGATGAAAACGTCTCCTCCAGCACACCAACGGGTTCTGGCACTCCATTCGAGGCCAGGGCAACCAGCTTCGCCTGCGTTGGCGCCGAGCTCTTGGAGGCCAGATGGCCTCTACGCCTGCCTCGTCTTGACACCTTTGAGGCACTGCTTCCGCTCAAGGCACTCACACTGCTGTCGCTCTCCATCGGCGTTGCTCCGATGGTGGCTCCTCCTTTTGACGAGTCCAGCAATCGTATGCTCGCTGACACGGGCTAGTTGCTATGGTGATAGCTCCACCTATTGGTAGAGTGCACTAAGCTGTCCCAAGACACAATCCTTAGCGGTGACTACCACCAATAAGCTTCTCTCAGCTGTTCGAAAAGCTCACCCGCAAGCTCGCCGCTCAACACGTGCGGAGTGGAAAATTTCCAATAATTTATTGTCAATTACTTCCAAACCGCTTGTTTTTAATTCGCGAAAATTTGCGCACCACTTCCACGGAACACTAAATTATTTATTCGTATACTTCCAAATACGGAAAACAAAGTTCTTCGCACTATGTCCACGAGCGCAACGAAAACACGTCCGTCGTTAATCCATTCATGCGCGTCACTAATTAGATGACGAGGCATTTGGCTACCTTAAGAGAGTCATAGTTACTCCCGCCGTTGACCCGCGCTTACTTGAATTTCTTCACTTTGACATTCAGAGCACTGGGCAGAAATCACATTGTGTCAACACCCGCTAGGGCCATCACAATGCTTTGTTTTAATTAGACAGTCGGATTCCCCAAGTCCGTGCCAGTTCTGAATTGATTGTTAATTGATAATCGTTATAATTAATAAGAACTAATTGGTTTAACCCAAATAGTATTCTTAAAAATTTTAGCAAGAAAGTTCCACAATTGGCTACGTAACTAAACTATCCGGGGAACAAGTAACTAACATAAATGCTAGAAACTCTATTTACCCAGAACGAGCACATAAACCATGTTATTGTTTCCCAATCAAGCCCGACTATCTCAATCTTCAGAGCCAATCCTTATCCCGAAGTTACGGATCTAATTTGCCGACTTCCCTTACCTACATTATTCTATCGACTAGAGACTCTTCACCTTGGAGACCAGCTGCGGATATTGGTACGGCCTGTTGAGAAGTTTGCGTGTCCCCACCATAAATTTTCAAGGTCCGAGGAGAAAATATCGACACAACAGTATATGTCATGCTCTTCTAGCCCATCTACCATATCTCTCTGCGAAAGACTTCCATGGTAGTACGGCTATAAAACAGAAAAGAAAACTCTTCCGATATCTCTCGACGGCTTCTTTATGGTCGTTCCTGTTGCCAGGATGAGCACGAGGCCCATATTTAATAACAAACGGATACTCAACAGGTTACGGAATTGGAACCGTATTCCCTTTCGTTCAAAATTATTCAAGTGTATTATAATTCGCTTTGTTTATATAGTTAGGCATTTTTGTTTTACTTGAAAATTTTCGGCTTTCGCCTTGAACTTAGGACCGACTAACTCGTGATCAACCACTGTTCACACGAAACCCTTCTCCACTTCAGTCCTCCAAGGTCTCATTCGATTATTTGCTACTACCACCAAGATCTGTACCAATGGCAGCTCCATGCAGGCTTACGCCAAACACTTCTACGCATACCATTGTACCTTCCTACTCACTAAAGTTTCAAAATTTATATCACAAGTAATATAAATCATCTACTTTAGCGGTAATGTATAGGTATACAACTTAAGCGCCATCCATTTTAAGGGCTAGTTGCTTCGGCAGGTGAGTTGTTACACACTCCTTAGCGGATTTCGACTTCCATGATCACCGTCCTGCTGTTTTAAGCAACCAACGCCTTTCATGGTATCTGCATGAGTTGTTAATTTGGGCACCGTAACATTACGTTTGGTTCATCCCACAGCGCCAGTTCTGCTTACCAAAAGTGGCCCACTGGGCACATTATATCATAACCTTGAACTTCATATCAAGAAAGTTAAGGTTCTTACCCATTTAAAGTTTGAGAATAGGTTAAGATCGTTTCGACCCTAAGGCCTCTAATCATTCGCTTTACCAGATAAGATTATTTTATATAATATTAAAATGCACCAGCTATCCTGAGGGAAACTTCGGAAGGAACCAGCTACTAGATGGTTCGATTGGTCTTTCGCCCCTATACTCAATTCTGACAATCGATTTGCACGTCAGAACTGTTTCGGTCTTCCATCAGGGTTTCCCCTGACTTCAACCTGATCAAGTATAGTTCACCATCTTTCGGGTCACAGCATATATGCTCAAGGTACGTTCCAGTTAGAGGCATAAATAATATAAATATACATTATACATAACTATATAGAACGCCCCGGGATTGTGTTAATTAGCTATAAATAGCTAAAAAACTAATCCCATTATTAGTCAAGTTAATTACGCTATTAGGTTTATATCCCAATAACTTGCACATATGTTAGACTCCTTGGTCCGTGTTTCAAGACGGGTCCCGAAGGTATCCTGAATCTTTCGCATTGTTAATCATACAAGTGCATATAATAAACACAAAAATCAATGATAATTATGCCATTATATAATTCCGAAAAATTAACGCACTGTAATCATATAAATCTATCAGCACTTTATCAAATTAATAACATTTATTCTGTGTTAAAATGCAAGCAATTTAATTGGAATAAACTATAAGTTATATTTTATGATAAATTTGGTATATGCTAATAGATTACAATGTCCTTATATGGAAAAAATGCACACTATTCTCATAATATTATTTAAATATTACAATTTTAATGATGAATTTTCCATAACGGATATTCAGGTTCATCGGGCTTAACCTCTAAGCAGTTTCACGTACTGTTTAACTCTCTATTCAGAGTTCTTTTCAACTTTCCCTCACGGTACTTGTTTACTATCGGTCTCATGGTTATATTTAGTTTTAGATGGAGTTTACCACCCACTTAGTGCTGCACTATCAAGCAACACGACTCTTTGGAAACATCATCTAGTAATCATTAACGTTATACGGGCCTGGCACCCTCTATGGGTAAATGGCCTCATTTAAGAAGGACTTAAATCGTTAATTTCTCATACTAGAATATTGACGCTCCATACACTGCATCTCACATTTGCCATATAGACAAAGTGACTTAGTGCTGAACTGTTTTCTTTTCGCTCGCCGCTACTAAGAAAATCCTTGTTAGTTTCTTTTCCTCCCCTAATTAATATGCTTAAATTCAGGGGGTAGTCCCATATGAGTTGAGGTTGTATATAACTTTATCTTGCCATAAATTCTTTATATATAATGATAAAACATTTAATTAAATTCGTTATAACATTTTTATTAATTCTTGTATGCAAAGTTTTTATTTATCCATTTTTAACGAACCAACGAAGAATAATAACATAACCAAGATTTTTCTATTTCCGAATCATTAATAAGAGACAATTCTAGATGAAAAATATTTCAATTTTTTATGCTAGACATTTCTCAGTATTATTTGATTGAAAAAGAAAATATTTCTCTTCGTTTTTCACATTCAAATGTGAGATAATGTTTTTCATTTATTTTTTAATATTATGAATAAAAATTATTATATTTATCCAATAATATACCATATGCTTATAAAAATTTATAAGCAACTTAATTAGCATAGTCTTACAACCCTCAACCATATGTAGTCCAAGCAGCACTATAAAATTAATTAAAGTACATAACAGCATGGACTGCGATATGCGTTCAAAATGTCGATGTTCATGTGTCCTGCAGTTCACACGATGACGCACAGTTTGCTGCGTTCTTCATCGACCCATGAGCCGAGTGATCCACCGCTTAGAGTTTTATAATTCATTTTTATATAATGTCAATTATGTTTTTATTGAAAGAAATTAAAAATACACCATTTTACTGGCATATATCAATTCCTTCAATAAATGTATTTATATACCTAAAATAAATGTTGCGAAATGTCTTAGTTTCATATAAGCATTATGTATCATAATAATCTGGTTGGTTATGGGGTTTGCTATTTTGGGTGACACATACTGCAATTTATATAAAACATTAACCTGATGGATGCCAGGTACAACATTGTTTATTTCAGGTTGTTGCATTAGCCAACGTATGCCCATAACTAAGATGAACAATACATATTCGCAACGCGTGTATAGTAATAAATACACACAAATTTTAAAAATTAGTTAATATCTACCAATTATATTAACACTTATTTCGATGATTACCACACATTCGAAATTATTTTATTTTGATTCGACTTCCACTTTCGAATTTTGTTTCTTCGATTTTCATGTTCGAAACATTATTTTTATAGGAAACGCCGTTGTTGTAAGTACTCGCCACAAATACGCACAACATACATTAGAAATGTTAAAATCTTTTTATGAGGTTGCCAAGCCCCACACTAACTATATAAATAAAACCCATCTTCGTTTTATTTTGATTTTAACTTTTGATTCCATGGAATCATTTTGTTATATTTTTATTTTGGTAAATTGTTTTTATTTGTATAATTACAAATGTTTATTAACGGTAAGGATATTATACAATAATGATCCTTCCGCAGGTTCACCTACGGAAACCTTGTTACGACTTTTACTTCCTCTAAATAATCAAGTTCGGTCAACTTTTGCGAAACAACCGTAACACGCAAGGCGTCACAGTGATCACGTCCGGAGACCTCACTAAATAATTCAATCGGTAGTAGCGACGGGCGGTGTGTACAAAGGGCAGGGACGTAATCAATGCGAGTTAATGACTCACACTTACTGGGAATTCCAAGTTCATGTGAACAGTTTCAGTTCACAATCCCAAGCATGAAAGTGGTTCAGCGGTTTACCCGGACCTCTCGGTCTAGGAAATACACGTTGATACTTTCATTGTAGCGCGCGTGCAGCCCAGGACATCTAAGGGCATCACAGACCTGTTATTGCTCAATCTCATTATTGCTAGACGCAATTTGTCCATTTAAGAAGCTAGTGTCCTTATAATGGGACAAACCAACAGGTACGGCTCCACTTACATAAACACATTCAAACACAATAAGCATTTTACTGCCAACATGAATGAAGGCTACATAAGCTTCAGCACCATAATCCTGAAGATATCTATTTAATATATTTGAGTCTCGTTCGTTATCGGAATTAACCAGACAAATCACTCCACGAACTAAGAACGGCCATGCACCACCACCCATAGATTCGAGAAAGAGCTATCAATCTGTCTTACACACTTATGTTCGGACCTGGTAAGTTTTCCCGTGTTGAGTCAAATTAAGCCGCAGGCTCCACTCCTGGTGGTGCCCTTCCGTCAATTCCTTTAAGTTTCAGCTTTGCAACCATACTTCCCCCGGAGCCCAAAAGCTTTGGTTTCCCGGGAAGCGACTGAGAGAGCCATAAAAGTAGCTACACCCAATTGCTAGCTGGCATCGTTTATGGTTAGAACTAGGGCGGTATCTGATCGCCTTCGAACCTCTAACTTTCGTTCTTGATTAATGAAAACATCTTTGGCAAATGCTTTCGCTTAAGTTAGTCTTACGACGGTCCAAGAATTTCACCTCTCGCGTCGTAATACTAATGCCCCCAAACTGCTTCTATTAATCATTACCTCTTGATCTGAAAACCAATGAAAGCAGAACAGAGGTCTTATTTCATTATCCCATGCACAGAATATTCAGGCATTTGAAGCCTGCTTTAAGCACTCTAATTTGTTCAAAGTAATAGTACCGGCCCACAATAACACTCGTTTAAGAGCACTAATGCAGGTTTTTAAATAGGAGGAACATATGAAAAAATACAAGTATTTAATCACATATAAGAACTCCACCGGTAATACGCTTACATACATAAAGGTATAGTACTAACCACAATTGTAAGTTGTACTACCCGTATGAAGCACAAGTTCAACTACGAACGTTTTAACCGCAACAACTTTAATATACGCTATTGGAGCTGGAATTACCGCGGCTGCTGGCACCAGACTTGCCCTCCAATTGGTCCTTGTTAAAGGATTTAAAGTGTACTCATTCCAATTACAGGGCCTCGGATATGAGTCCTGTATTGTTATTTTTCGTCACTACCTCCCCGAGCTGGGAGTGGGTAATTTACGCGCCTGCTGCCTTCCTTAGATGTGGTAGCCGTTTCTCAGGCTCCCTCTCCGGAATCGAACCCTGATTCCCCGTTACCCGTTGCAACCATGGTAGTCCTAGATACTACCATCAAAAGTTGATAGGGCAGACATTTGAAAGATCTGTCGTCGGTACAAGACCATACGATCTGCATGTTATCTAGAGTTCAACCAATATAACGATCTTGCGATCGCTTGGTTTTAGCCTAATAAAAGCACATGTCCCATAAGGTTCATGTTTTAATTGCATGTATTAGCTCTAGAATTACCACAGTTATCCAAGTAACTGTTAACGATCTAAGGAACCATAACTGATATAATGAGCCTTTTGCGGTTTCACTTTTAATTCGTGTGTACTTAGACATGCATGGCTTAATCTTTGAGACAAGCATATAACTACTGGCAGGATCAACCAGAATAATGTTTTCTTTTCATATTTCATTCATATTTTTTGAATTGAAATAAGCAATATAAATATTATAGATTTTCCACTTTATATATAATTCCATTTTTTTATATTATTGAATGTAATTCAATATTTTGCCTTTGGGTAAAAATTTTAAATATATTTATAAAAATAAATCCATTCGAATACGGCCATTTTTATATAGCACTCGTAATTCGTATTTCCATTTTTAAATTCTACTTGTTTTACCAATATAACAAGAAGATCATACAATTATTGTAATATATTTTCTATAATTTTGTCTTTATATATACATATATTTCATTCTAAAATATCATTTTATTTCCAACATACATAAATTTTGTATCCACACTTGTACAATTTTTGTTTAACCAAATATAAGTTAAATCATTTGCATCTTGATGATAAATTTAAAATTTATCTCTTTTCATATAACTCTCTGGTAATATATAACATAAAACCGAGCGCACATGATAATTCTTCCAAATTTATATATAAATTTTATATTTCTTTCATATAATAATATGAATCCATTTTGTATTATACCGTAACGATATAATAATCCAACTTTACAGGCAGGTAATAAACTAATATTTGCCTGCCACCAAAAATTAACGATAATATATGGAAACGATTTGTTATTCTATGTATAATAGAAACTTGACTTTTGTTTCAACGATATTATCTAAAATAGCGTATATTCCTATTATCCGCGGAGCCAAGTCCCGTGTTCAAAAAGAACTGAGAAACAAATTTGTACGGATAATAATATACTTTATTATAAGTAACCAATATAATCATTATACGAAATATATATTTCGAACAATGCGAGGTCGGCAACCACTGCCTACCTATAGTAGTTTTTGAACCCGCTGTCCTCAAAGCGGGTATTTTCAATTCCATTTACCACCCAACATACGGGCTATTCTCTTATATATTACGAGAATATATGAACACTTCATTTTCCATTATTCATATATATTATATGATTATTTTTTCCCCTATATACATATAATAAATATTCATTTTCATATGTATATGATTTAATTTACTCATATAATTGCCAAAATCATATGAACACATACGTTTTGAACAATATGA
>JAULBZ010005439.1:0-13419 GCA_032360805.1 Neoturris breviconis | reverse complement strand
TCAGAATATTTTCAGCCAACTTGGTTGAAAATATTCTGAAAAATCTCTCCTCCACAGTGATGACCGGCTGTTATTTCAAGCCCTGTCTACATATGTATCCAGTGGCTATGGCGGATGAGAAAAGAGGCAAATTAGGGAAAATTAGATAAGTAACCGTAAGTTTTTGCGTCAATAGTAAACTCAAGTTAACCAGGGCCACCATGCGGTCAGGCGATGGTCCTAATGGGCTGAGTACGCTGTATTTAAAGCGCCTTGGAGTGAAGTATCAATTCCAGTTTCTGCAGCGGGATCTGAACCCCGACCGTACTGGTGAAAACCCAAGGTGCATACCACTACACTATCGCTGATTACAGATAAAACAGCTGCATTTACCTCAACGCTATAAATGTAGCTATTCGTTATTCCTCACATGTATTAAACTCTTCACCTCCTTATCTACTCGTTGTATCTCTTATACAATCTGTGATAGAACTGGCTTGGAAGAAATCTATTCGAACAGCAGGAACAGTGTGTCGTGAATTTTTCTAAGATCTTTATTCCCCCCTCACAAAAGCACTAACAGCATCCACAGTTCACATTATTTCAGAGCAAGGAGGAAAAACAGATAGAGAAAGCTTGGATGTCTGTTTATTCTAGTTGAATCACATGATGGGGGTAAAATAAAATCTTACTAAATTTTGTTCACAGCGTCCAATGGTAAAACATAACGCGCTAGCCTGAAATAGATTTATTCTGGTAAATAGATATTCCTCTACAATAATTACTGGAGTGGAAGACAGGGTTAACATAAAAATCTATAAAAGTGTGTCCGCAGGCTGTTCTGGTAATAGCCTAGAATATATTTCTTCTCGTTCGCTAAAAATGAAATTTATGTGTTATTATGGGGTCCTAAAAGTATTTATAGAACTCTTCTTAACAAAAGGCTTAAAAGCTGAACACTATACTCAAAAAAACACTCATACACTGGTGGTTATATTCAGTCTTGTTAACAAAAATTAAATATCAATTTTTTGGTATTTCAGGGGTTAAAATAAATTCCGGTCATCACTGTGGAGGAGAGATTTTTCCAAATATTTCCAGCCAAATTGGCTGAAAATATTCTGAACAACCTATCCTCCACAGTGATGTCCAGCATTTATTTAAACTTCTGGTATTTTACTTATCACAATAGTCTTATTCAATCTTCACTGGCTTATTCATTATTTAAATTTAATGGTTTGTTTGCATTGGTATCAAATTTATGAACTTTTAATACTATTTATTAGTTGTCATATATTATATTATAATCACTGTGGAGAAGAAATCTTTGAGCATAGCTCCAGGCTTCTATGCACAACAATCACTCCTCTGCAGTGATTATTGGCTCTTATTTTGATCGCTGACCATGTTTGCAGTGTTTAAAATGTGAGCAAATAATCACTATGGAAAAGTAAATTTTGAGCATAGCTTCAGGGTTTCTAGCCCAATGCTAGGCATTCTAGCCTGAAGCTATGCTCAAAATTCACTCCTCCACAGTGATTATTTACTCTTATTTCAAACTCTGATTTGCATTTTTTAGGTATGGTGCAAGATTTTGTTGTAGAACTCATCCCACAGTCACCATTCATGTCATTAACAACTGCATTATTTGATGCTGTAGCAGATTTAAATCATCAAAATATTTTCCCAACAAAAAATGACATTCATGAGTATTTAAAGAGACATTACCCTGAAATTAAAACTCCAGAAACAAAAGTTATTCATGAATGTCTTGGTAGATTAATTAAAGACCGTCGACTTTATCACAATGGACGTGGATATTTTGTTTTATGCAATGAAAATATCTTGAATGATGCAATCGCTATCAAAACAAGTGAAACTCAAGATAATGTAATGCAGAATACAGACGGGTTATTATCTCCATTTATAAAAGGTTTTAAACTTAGTAGTTCAGTGACCACATCTAGTTCTCCTGGTCCAACTGACCTTGATATGAAAGGTGAAACAATATCTAACAATAAAGTAATTGATGAAAATAGCATGGATGTCAGTGTTACAAGTACACCAAATAATATGAAAAAGTTTTTTAAAAGAACAAGTAAAGTTGATAAAAAAGTTGAAAGTAAAACGAATAAACAAAAAGTATTTTCTTGTGGAATAGGAGGAACTCTAACAGATAGTGTTACCATTTTATCTAACGCGCCAGTATCCAAAAACGAAGTAGATTTATCGCGTTCAGTCACTGTTGAAAATAAAAGAGTGGTTGATGTAACTTTGAGTTCAGAAAATGACCTTGAGTTAAACGGTAATGTTAATGAACAAAGCGATGAAACTATTGTAAGTAGTGAGAGAATTAAAGTAAAACGGAGTCGGAGTTTTGGCGGGAAAGACACCAAAAAATCACATAAAGAAGTTTCATTTGCGTTGGTTGGATCTCCAACTAACGAAAATGAAGAACCCGTTGAAAATAATTATTTTAAGAGGAGTCATTCATTCGGTGTTGGTTATTCAAAAAAATTACACCGCATACCTACTACACCATTGTGTTCTGATACAATACCAATACAAGACAATTCAACTAATTTTATTGATGAATCAATGAATGTTGAGGATGTTTCAGCGTATGTTGATGTTGAAAATTCATTTGTTGACGATAGTATACCATATGAAACAAACCACTTGAAACATCATCCTGTAACAGATCAATTGAAACATTATCCAGATATGAGACCAGTCGATCAAAAACCTTTACAAGCATTAACAATATACCAAGATTTAGGTAGCGAGTTAAGTTTACATAACAAAGGCGGGACTTTACCACTTTCAGTATCTGAACTATTATCACCGCCAAATGCAGAATCGCTAGCACAAGAACTTAAAGATGCATACAGTGTAACAAGTTCTGTTCAAGAAAATAATAAAATTGATATGAGTTTGTTAAGTCCAAGATCACGTAAAAAATTTGGTGGGATACCTTATGAAAGTCATTACGTATCTGAAATACTTGAAGGTGAGCACGAGCAGGTTAAAGACAAGAATATGAATTTTGTAAATCCCAAAAAAACGAAAGATAAAAATAAGCATAATGCTCACAAATCTACACCGAAACAGGACGATAAACATACAACAACATCTAATGGTGTGAAACTGCGTCCCAGGTCATTAAAATCAGCTGAAGAAAGAAAGAAAACTCAAAAAGAAAGGAACTCTTTGTTATTTGAGGAAAAAAGATCTTCGTTGAAAGTAATGGGAATGGTTTGATAAATTTAAATAAAATCTACAGGAGAGAGTACTGAATCAATGATCTTGCAATTGGATTGGTTTCTCCGTACCGAAGCAACCAATCCATTGCAAGCTCATTGACATGTGTAGTTTCACTTTTGTTGAATTTGGTAAAATTTAGTGTTTTTAAATATACCAAATAACTTGCTTAAACTGAACTAAATTTGGAGAAGGTCCCTTAATATATGGGGAGGGGGGGAATGTCTAAATAAGTAACAAATAGTATCTTTGGAGGAAAGTGTTAGATCATATGAGTGTTAGATCATTATGATCATGGTACCTTTAAATGAGCCAATCATATGATCATGGATGGTACCTTCAAATGAACCAGAGATTTAGCTAACTCCAAGCATTTCGTCCTTATCTTCAAGATGAATTTGAAATTTTGTTATATCAAATTAGATTTGAAATTTCATTTATATCACATTATAACCAATTCATATCCAACAATAGATTTCTCTTTGTATTTCAACAATCCACATAAACAAACAAAATACATCAGTCCTGGAGTTATTGATTTTAAATCTTGCTGATAGTGAGATATTTTATCGTCATGACCCAAGGTAATGGTTAGATTCTTAAAATTTCAGAACATGATGATTTGAAAAATGCAAAAGAAACACCCCAGCCAGCAAAAACCGTTGTTCTAATGTTATTCTGCTGACTTTGAACAGTTTTTGCTGGCTGGGACCAGACATGAAACTATAAATATTTTTTTACCCAAATTGCGATTTTGCTATTTAATCTATTTATATATTCAAGCCTGAATATAACTGCCGGGCATCACCTGTGGAAGAGTGTTTTTTGAGTATAGTGTTCAGCTTTTAAACTGAACACTATACTAAAAAAATACTCCTTCACGGGTGTCCGGCAGTTATATTCAGGCTTGATATTTATTGACTTTTATGTCGGTTTGACCTTTGTAAATCGCTCGTTTGAACTTCCTAGCCAATTTCACCGAAAATATTCTCACAAATCTCTCCTCCACAGTGATGACCAGCTGTTATTTCAAGCCCTGAAGTGAATGGTTTCTAACGAATATAAATCATTGGAATAGCCTGAACGATTGAATGGTTTCTTGTTAGAAATGAACCCGCTGCGAAAGCCAAAAGAAGACATTCCATTGGTAGAAATTGACGTCACATGATTGTGAGACAATTTCTCCCAATGAAATGTCTTCTTTTTGGATTTCGCAGCAGATATTTTTCCTAGTGGAGATAAATCTTTAGGGTTGCTAAAATAGTACGACTTTCGATGCGTACTTTTGTTGGTCAACAAAACTCTCTTGTTCATACACTGCGTTCTTTTTAAATGAATATACCCCAGCGGGCGAAAACTTGTTCAAATCTGCTGTAAAGACGGTAGAACCACGTCAAACGACGTTGTTCTAGCGTCTTTACGGCAGACTTTAAACAAGTTTTTGCCCGCTTTTTTTGAAAAAACAACCAATCGCAGGCTTAGTGGCACAACGTCTTTCTACTTTGATCATGAAACTTTTACCTCCATGAATAGGTCATATAGATTTTTAAATTCGGATGCTATTTTTTTCGTACCTGACGATTAACATGAAATTCGAAATGCAAGATTTATAAATATTCTACTTTGAACCTGCATCTACAAACCATGATATGTCGGAAAAGTTACAATTAATACATAACATTGTCCAATGTCCGGCACTAAGATCAGGGTAGTAGATGCATTTTAGATATAGAGGTGAAACTTGTAAATAAGGCTGTATATTTAGCAATGTTTTTAGCAAATTCGATAGATGTTTTATTTTTTAAGTATTTATCTACTTCTCGATAGGCTGGGAACGAAGTTGATTATTTATTTATTTTTGTGCACACATTTTGTGTCTTATATATTTACGCATACAGTATCCACTTTGTTATTAAAATAAAACGAAAACGTTTGGTAAATTATATCAAGATTGCACAATTGTAGTTTTCGTAACGAAAAATATGATTCAATAGAAAAAACCTTTTTTGGTATTATCCCAATCTTCAGCTAGCCTGTGTTCAGGTGTTTTCAATGCCTACTTTGTTTAGTCCAGACATGGTCCAGAAATGTCTGTTCTCAGGTTAGGCAAATTTTAAATTTCCTCAAATAAACCCCAAATCATGAAACTCTCCGGAAAAAAAAACTGCCTTCTTCAGCTCCGGAACATTTAAACTGCCTTCAACAGGTCGGCTTCAAACATTTTCACTGCCTGTAACAAAATAGCCTGTTCCGCGGACCCTCCCCGCGGCAAAAAAGTGCCGCGTTTTCTCGCCAGACGTCGAGTTTGTAGTACAGGCTAGTAACAAAATCTATAGTCTTCGTACGGGCGATCTTATTTTAACCCATTAGACAGAAGCCCTGGGAAGGAGGTTGCTGATAAAGTATAGTTGAAGCAAGGCAATATCCCTAAGACAATATAATCCAAAACTTTCGGTGGATATAATTCCAGCGAAAAACTTCAGTGAAGTTAATTTCGGACACTTTCTAAGAATTCGGCGGAAAAGATTTCGGATATAGTCTTTTGAAAGTTTTTCGGACATTTTGAAACCTTGGAAAATAATTGTCAATTTAGGTCTAATCTAAATATTTTCGGACATTGCCACATTTAAGACGGATTAATTTGCGGACAGAAACAATTACAAAAATACAAAAATTTCCTCCGCTAAAAGGTTTGGATTATAGTGCAGTCAATTTTCTTTGTTGTTGAGAAGGCGGACTACTTTATTGGGAGAAATTTTCGCAAGGAGAAATTTGGTGCCATTCCGCGAAATTTTTGCATTTTACGGCTATTTATTCAAGTTGAAGCCTAAAACACATAAAATTATTAATAAACAAGTCAAAGCAAACACGCACACTAATAATTTATTGCAGTAGATTCGTTTAGAACTTACCAAAGATTCGAATGTTAAAACCTTTTTGTGAGATAGAAAATGTTCCTGCAGTTCGTGTGGATATTCCGATCGAAAGTCGATATGCTTTGCACTATTCCCCCGTATATAAGCCAGCCGGCAAAAACCTGTTCAAAGTCAGAAAAATAACGTTAGAACAACGTTCAAAGAACAATTTTGGCCGACTGTAAGCCGGTGGACTTATAACCAAGTTTCGGATATTTTTCACATGCTCCACTGTTTCCCATTTGTGACTTCGGTTATTGTTGATATTTTGTGACCATCGTATGTTAAGACGCTTTGATGTACCCGTCGTTGGAATACGTTAACATAGGTTTGTTAATACTGTCCATAGTTTGCTGTTTACTAGGACGTGCTTTCTATATAATAATTTGGATGGTAATATTTTGTAATTGGTAATTTTGGTAAAGTTTGGTAAATAAACCAATATATTACATCGACTGGAAATGAAATGATGGATATTGCATCAGCAACCTCGTTCACAGGGTTTCTTGCCTTTTCGAAACATTTCGAAAAGAAAAAAAGCCCTATGAACGAGGTTAATTAGATCAGTACAAATTCTCATTAGATAAATAATTTTCTATGTTGGTTTTAAATAATTTTCTAGTTAGTTTTACAATCATATGCAGAAATATTTGAGAAAAACTGAAATTTGTGCAAAAATTCGGAGTTTCAACTTAGACAAAAATCCTTAAATTTTGAATAGCAAGAAAAACAGCAAATAAATTTGAAATTGCTCTAAGAGCCTGTGCACTAGGCTGCTAAAAAGACCTATGATCCTAAGCCTTTATGTTTTACTTGTGGTTTGTATTCTATGTCAAAATTCGCAAAACGTCTCAAAAATTACGCACATAATTGTAGATCGAACGACTACCGCGTATACACATACAAACAGAATTCATTAACGCGAAATATAGTTTTCGTCTTAATCCATCTTCTAATCCACTACTAAATAAATAGACTTGCTTACGTTTATCGGAAATTATTTCTTAGAGACGAGTATAGAACTTTCACCCCATACCCCTTAGACAGACATTGCGAGCGGTGAAAAGCTTGAATACTTGACTTGCATGATGCGTCTTCCCTTTTCCATTTTAGGTTGTATGCTCAACCTCGTTCCCAGGGCTTCTTGCCTTTTCGAAATATTTCAAAAAGACAAGAAAATAATTCGAAAAGGTAAGAAACTTTGAGAACGAGGTTGGTGATATGCCTTGGGAAGTTCACTGAGATGATAAGTTGGATTTACATATCGTTTAGCGTTCGTGTTAAAAACCCTTACATCCAACTATGCCAATTGACTTGTTTGTTGCTTGTTGGAGAGGCGGTTAACGCGTACATCATAAAGGTTGATTTCCATTAGTGGAAAATTCCGTGCGTAATCCAAAAGAAGACATTCCATTTGCAGAAATTTCTACCAATTTTCTTGGAATGTTTTCTTTAAACTTACGCGCGATATTACCCGCCTAATAGAAACCAACCTACAACCTCTTCCCAGCCGGCAAAAACCTGTCCAAAACCTTTGAACGTTGTTCTTACGTTATTTTGCTGACTTTGAACAGGTTTTTGCTGGCTGGGTGTCAACAATGCAGTTGTTATGTTACGGTTTGGTGGCGTGTGATATAAATCCTACTTTATGACACGTTTGACAGAGAAGTTCTAATGGCGATCACAAACTTCAGGTAGTCGATTTAAATACCAGGTTGATGCTCCTATTTATTGAATGGTGTCGTTTAGAAAGATTTGCTGAGGATCAGGTCTGGATCAGATTCGTAGCTACTGTATATGAATTGATTTCTTATTCTGTTGCAGTGATATTTTTAGTGATTAAGACAGTCTTCATACCGAAATGGAAAAACAAACTAAATCAGTAAAAAAAAAACATAAAGCAGAAGTCAACAGATGAAGGTAAAACAATACGAAGACTCAATGCAAAACTTCAATGAAAAAGAAGTAAACAGCACTATTAACAATCTACAACACGAACTTGACGAACAACAAAATAAATTCAACGAGGCTGGAAATCCAGATTATGTTGCATTGACAAAACTCGAAGAGCTTATAAAAAATAAATTTGACCAGGTCGAGAAAACAATAAAGGAGTGTTTACTAAAAGAAGTCATGAAAATATAACAAAACAGATTGCTTCTTTATGCGATTCATGGGTGAATGAGATTTTCCCGACAGTCGATTCAATACAACAGATCCCAAGCTCGTCCCCAGCACCTTTAGACTTTTTTTTATTTTTCTCATATAATGTCCGATAAAAATAAAAAAAAGTCAAAAGGTGCTGGGGACGAGCTTGAACAGATCCGATAAAGCGGGGCTACGTTATTTTTTAGTTTCATTATGATTGCTGTTTTACTGTTATTTGGAATACTTTCTCCATATGGATTATGAAATGGTATATGATGTTAGCAAATTACTAAAGAGGAAGTTATTGCATTGTATTTAGTACTAATTTGAGCAGCCAACGCCTCGTTTTCATGTTTTTGTAAATAAGTCTTCGGGAAATCGGAAGCCCCTAAATACCGAAAACGGTACAATATCGGGAAATCAGGAAATTGGCTATGTTTAAAATAATTTTAATCCAAGTGAATTTAGTAGCTCAGTTTTAAATGACTAGCTACAAGAATTCCAAAGCATATAGCTTAGGTTGGCTTAATAATATATACTCTATCATGGCATTGAAGAATGGACACTAACTTTGAACCAGTACCGACCACGCAAAAATTTTCATAATGGCGCAATTATTTCTAGTTTGGTGTGTAGAACAGTTAACTGCAAAGTTAACGCATGCGCGATTTAAAATTGCATAATTTGCGTAATTGTGACGTCAAATGAACTTTGCGTAAAAAAGATGTTATGAAAATTGATATTTGTTTTTTTCAAATACCTTGATAGGAAACAGACGCTTTTAAAAAGCCCCTTGTTTCCTATGATATAAAATTATCAAAATGTTGCAGATGAATAGATATGAGCGGATGCGCATTAACCGCTATAAAGAATGCGTAAGTTTACTGACATCATTGTACGATAAGATGAGTGTTGATGTAAAAGTTAATGATTATGTTATTGATACTGATGACATCTTGTCCATTGGCGAAGTTCCTCTTGCTGACTTTCCATCAGTCAACCATCTATATGATATTGATGCTGATGACAGCTTGTCCATTGGCGAAGTTCCACTTGCTGACTTTCCATCAGTCAACCATCTATATGATATTGATGCTGATGACAGCTTGTCCATTAGCGAAGTTCCTCCTGTTGACTTTCCATCAGTCAACAATATTGGTGCTGATGACAGTTTATCCATTGGCGAAGTACCTCCTGTTGACCTTTTATCAGTCAACCATTTATATGATATTGATGCTGATGACAGCTTATCCATTAGCGAAGTTCCTCCTGTTGACTTTTTATCAGTCAACAATATTGGTGCTGATGACAGCTTATCCATTGGCGAAGTTCCTCCTTTTGACCTTCCACCAGTCAACCATTTACATGATTTTGATGCTGATGACAGCTTGTCCATTGTTGAAATTCCTCCTGTTGACCTTCCATCAGTCAACCATTTGCATGATATTAATGCTGATGACAGCTTGTCCATTAGCAAAGTTCGTTCCTGTAGTGGATTAAAAAGAACGTATTTACCAGGAACGGAATTAAAACCTTTGATGCTGAAACGCGTGTCACCAAAAGTAGCTACAAGTGCATGTACGTTTGCCTATGAAGATCAATTGTCACGATTACGTAAAGAATTTAAATTGTATACAAACAAAAACCTACCTTGTGAAAAACAAGGAGAAGAAATGCAAGATCAACTTCCAATCGGCACCATGGAATCGAGATTGCCAGGAAAGAAAGAAAAGAACATGCTCAGAAAGTTCTTTGTTTGGTTCCGTAATAAATTAAGACGTATCTAAAGCTAATTGTGTATTTTATATCTAGCACGCACATATTCCACGATACTCCCACTGTTTTCAATGGACGCTTAGGAAGCGTTTACCTGAGGAACGTAGTGAGATTTCACTTGCTACGGCTCATGGTAACTTCGTTTATATTGTTTACATGACACACCCTTAGTGACACGAACATGTTTTGACCTTGTGTTGTGTTTGCAATAATGTCCAGCATATGTCTTTCTCTGATCTTGGTGGTGAGCTTTGGAAGAGATCCATACAGCTCTTCATTTGTAATGTGATCTCTTCAAGATCACAGCATCTGTTCGCAGCATCCTCGCGTAGGTTCCGTCTATCATCTTTTCGGTCCTTTTGGTTTTCGACCACGTTTCACTTCTGTAAAGGAACACACTTTCCACAGTTGCAAGAAATAATCTAATCTTTAAGTTCTTGTTTTAATTAGATTTCCATATCTTGCTTAGTTTATTGCATACTATCCAGACTTGTGCTTACCTGGTTTTGATGTCTCTAATGGAGTCGTTGGCACCCAAGTATTTGAAATCGTCAAATGCTATTATTACTTCACCATTTCTTGTTCTTATTTCATCAGCGTCCTGGTTGTAAACGATAGTTTCAGTTTTGATTGCATTTAGATGAAGACCCATTTTACTCCTTTTATTAGACTTTTTAGAGCTAATACTTGTGGTTGATCTACCTGGTCTGAACTCATTCTGAATAAGACGAATAAGTCTATATACGGCAATCCACCATGCGATTTAATATTAGTTTGTTGGGAAGTTTGTTTGTTATGACATTTAGTGATATTCTAGGAATCTTCCCTCCTTTACTGAGGTCTCCTTTTTTTTGGGTATAGGAATGATGTTACTTAGGAACCACTGTTTTGTTTTTTCGCCATCAATTAGTAGTTTGTTTGTAAAACTTAGGATTATATCATCTAGATCACACCGTTTGATGACTCTGGTGGAAGGTTGTCAAGTTCATCTGCTTCTATTGTCTTCAACTTCACCTTCTGTAGCTTTTCAATATTAAATTCACCAGTTTTAAACTGTAGGCCATCTATCGCAGTATTTATTTTATCGTCTACATCTTCTATGTTTGGTTTCTCCCCAAGTAGTTGTTTGAAATGGTTATACCAATTCTTTATCCCTTCTTCCTTGTTCTTACTCTCTAAGTTTCTTTTTTGATTTTGTGTCTTTCACTGATTTCGTTCACTATTTTCCAGCTTTCGCTGTGCTTATGCTTAGTATTAATACTTTCAACTTGTCAAATTTATTGTTCAAGTTCTTCCTCTAATATTTGGTCATATATTGATTATAAGGACTGCATCTGTGTTTGTAGATCAGTTTGGTTGTTTGTTTTCTGGTCATTCTGGTACTTTACATATGCTTCCTGAACCTTTCCGCGCTCTCTCTACTATTCTTGGATCATCAGATATTCTGCTTTTGTGTTTCTTTTTCCTTTTGGGTATGAGCTTTTCTGCTGCTTCGTTATTGGACTGTATGAGATTTTCATATTTCTGTGCTGTGTCTTGTGTTTCTTGATATAGTTCAGCAGATCTATTTCTAACACAGTCTTACAGTTCCTGTAAGTTTTTATCTGATCTTAGTGCTGAACAATCGTAGGCTGCCTTCCGTTGTGGGACTTTGCAGGTTTGTAAGTTGATTTTCACTTTTGGCCGTAGGGCTCTGTGATCTGATCCGAGACTAGCATACGTGTTGTAAGCTTCGATGTCCTGCACTGGGGTTGATCATTTCTTATTTACTAGAAAGTAGTCAACTTGGGTTTTTTGACCTGTCATATCTGATAAGTAGGTCCATAATTTCCCCTTTTATTCTTGAATTTTATATTTGTGATTAGCATGTTGCATTCTAGTGCTAGATCTATTAGTAGTTGTCCATTTTTGTTGATTCTTTCGTGATCCCATTACCATGAGAACATCGTGTTTTGGTATTTCCTATATGGCGTTGGTTAAATTTGAATAGAGTTCTTTAGCATATTTAGTTCCAAATATATAATAATACCCAGTTCATATATGGCTATACTCAGTCCGTATATCGCAATACACAGCCCTTATATCACAATACACGGTCTGAGTACGGCAATACGCAGTCCATATATCAACTCCTTCCCCAGGGCTTTTTAGGACTTCATATATATATATCAATAGACAGTCATACATGGCAATACGCAGTCTAAATATGACAATTTACCATCCTTATATGGAAATACACAGGCTATATATGGAAATAGTCAGACGATATATGACAATCACAGTCCGCATATGGCAAGATACAGTACATATATGACAATATAAAGTCCATATATGACAACATATTGTATTTATGTCGCAATAAACAGTTCATATATGGCAATAAACAATTCTTATATGGCAATATTCAGTCCATGTATGGCAATACACAGTTCTTATAAGGCAATACTCAGTTTATATATGGCAATACTCAGTTTATATATGGCAATACTTAGTCTATATATAGCAATACACAGTCTATATATGGCAATACTCAGTCTATATATAGCAATACCAAATCCATATACGGCAATCCACCATCCTTATATGAAGTCTATATGTGGTAATAGTCAGATGATATATAGTAATACTCAGTCCTTATATGGTAATACTCAGTCCATATATGGCAATACGCAGTCCATATATAGCAATACGCAATACACAGTCCACATATGAAAATACTCAGTCCATATATGGTAATACACTGTCTTTATAAGGCAATACTTAGTCCATATATTGCAATACTCAGTCCATATATGACAATACACAGTCGTTAAATGGCAATACACAATCCATATATGTCAATACTCTACACAGTCCTTATGTGGCAGTACACACACCATATGACGATATTCAGTCCATATATGATAATACACCGTCCTTATAAGGCAATATTCAGTCCATGTTTTGCAATACTCAGTCCATTTATGGCCATACTCAGTCCATATATGGTAATACACGTCCTTATAAGGCAATACTTAGTCCATGTATTGTAATACTCAGTCTATATATTGCAATACACAGTCGTTATATGGCAATACACAATCCATATCTAGCAATACTCTACAGTCTTTATGTGGCAGTACAAGCACACACCATATATGACAAAAATGGTAAAAGGAAAATCTTGGATTTTAAAAACAACTAAGGACTGGCGTTTATATTAAAACATTTGAATGGGTGACTTAGAACAGGTAATTAAATTAAAAATAGAACATTCGAATTATTACCTTAAGGGAAGAAATTTTAGCGGGAATTTAATTTGGCGGTTGGCAAAATCGGCATATTTGGCGGGAATTTAATT
>JAULBZ010005438.1:0-13421 GCA_032360805.1 Neoturris breviconis | reverse complement strand
ACACTGTATAATGTGTGTATGTAAATCATATTTTATGTGCTTAGGTTTAATTTTCACTTGGTTTGGTAGGCTACTTTTAATACTGTAGTAAGCATAAGTTGTGTTTAAAATTAGCACTATGTATACACAACTTATGTTTAGCTTTTTATAAATACTTTAGTACGTTAACTGGTTTTTAACAATCTATCGCATAAAAATATTTCTGTACGTTCAAAGTAAAGTGGACATATTTTTTCTGGAAGCACGCTTTGAGAGTGTCTTACAGTACCTTGTATTTTTCTCTTTTATTAGTGCCGAATTGCTAGGTGATTTTATTATTATGTTGGAAAGCATAGATATCTTGCTTTATTATAATGCTTTTTTGCCTTTTTACAATGTCAAAAGCCAGCCTCAGGCCATAGGCATAAATATAACAGTTAGGATCGAATAGAAACAAGGATTTAAACAAATTCATTTTTAAACAAGTGATCCAAGTCTGAGATGCATAACAAAGACCAAATAAAGAGCATAAAGTTGTACAAAAAGCTACAAACAACTATAGCAAAGAAAATTATGTGTGCACTGTTAGTGCAGGACAAGTAGATTCACCACAGCACCAGCCAACCTATGTATACACACATTAAACAACTCATAGTCTTTAAGTTATGCAACCTGAAATTTTATTTCAAAAATATGAATACGATGAGCAATTCACGAGTAACAATAATTATAAATTACTCATCATACCCATATTTCTAATGTATCATATTCATCATGTATACTGATTCAGTGAGTTAGCTCCTACAGCATCCATAGGAAGATTTTTCCATTTGTTTACATTCCCATTTGAAAAGAAATGTAACCTAGCCGATGTTCGGCAGAAATGTATTAATGGCTAGCTACCAATATTAATGGTTAGCTATCTGTTTGTTTTTTTTCATAAATATATTCACACACAATTTAAGATGCACAGTTTATTGAGACTTTTCTTCAAAGAAAGTTGTTGTTTTGTTACAGAAAGCTTTAAAATTTATATATACTTCTAAATCTCGAAAATGCCTTATGCACAAAAATAAATCTACACACTTTTTTTTGGAGAAACTGATATTCACAATAATGAATCCTCACAGAGGGCAACCTGAATGAACACCCTTAGGTTAAACTTTAGCTTGTTTTGGCAGGTAATGTTTGCTTAAATCAGCAATTATTTTACTAACCAGTTATTGCACGCAAATAAAAGAACAATTTAGCAACTGAATATCTATTACCAATATTGTTGAGAGGGACCCCTCAATTGTTTGACATTACTCAGTATATACTATGTTCTTTTGGTAGTAAGTATATACATTAGGCTTTTCATGGATACTATTTTTTAATAAGTTTATATTCATTATAGATCATATTAGTATTACAATGAGTGGTGTCTCCAAATTGGAATATTTGAAAAGGTACATGGATGGCAATGCTAATGAAGGAAAAAGGAAAAAGAAGAAGAAAAGGATTTCAAAGTTAGGAGGCAACATAAAAATAATGGATTTTGATATAACATTCAAAGACATGAAGAGAAATTCTGATGAAGATGACGAATTTGATTTGCAAGAAGAAAAACCAATACTCTATGCCGATGATGGGGCAACAATTATAACAAAAGTATTAGCGGAAAAAGAGAAAAATAGAAAAGCCAAGTGGGCCCCATTGAATGTTAATTCTAACAAATTTAAGGAAAGTGTTGGTAAGAGCCATGACGGGTCTAGTGGTTCTGATTTGTCCCCTGTTCGGACTTCAAGAAATAGACATGACTCCAGTGGAGATGATTTGTCCCCTATTCGGACTACAAGAAAGAGACATGACTCAAATGGTAGTGATATGTCACCAGTACGTTCTAGGAAAAGACATGATTCAAGTGGCTCCGACTTTTCACCTATAAGACAGAACAAAGATAACTCAGATTCAGACATTTCACCTATAAGAAGACGCCAAAATAATATTAGTGATGATGATGCATCTCCTATTCGTCACGGAGATACAAAAAGCAGAAAAAAAGGACTCCAGAATAGGAAGGAGGAGGTACCGGAAGTAATGAGCGCTGGGAAAAAATCTGGTCTGCAAACTGGTTCAGAATTAAAAAAAGAAAACGAAATAAAACGAAAAATGGAAATGAAGCTTATAAATGATATGGATGCATCAGTTTCTGGAAAAGGAGCTGGTACAGTTTATCGGGATCGCAAAACAGGAAAGAAAATTGATTTGAAATTTGAAGAAATGAAAAAGAAACGTCAAGAAGAAGAAAAGTTGAAAGAGACCGAGAAGCATGCACTTTGGGGTAAAGGTGTTACTCAGGCAGGTCAATATGAGGAAAAGTTGCATGATGATATGCACGAGATGGAGAAGCCACTGGCAAGATATAAAGACGACAAAGACTTAGATATTTTATTAAAAAAGCAAAATAGAGATGGGGATCCTATGTTAGCATTTTTAACAAAAAAGAAAGAAAAAAAGAACGCTCAGGCTAAACCACGATACAATGGGCCAGCTCCACCACCCAATAGGTTTAATATATGGCCTGGGTATCGTTATGATGGAGTTGACAGGTCTAATGGGTTTGAAAAGAAAAGGTTTATGGCAATAAATAAAGAAAAATCATTGAAAACTGATGCTTATAAATGGAGCGTTGAAGATATGTAAAATAAATTTCTGCTAAATATACACACAAAATAAAAGTTTCAATTCTTGTGTTTGAGATAAGTCTGAAAAAATTTAATTTCAAAGTTGTTGTTTTTTCTCACTTTTTGTTATACTTATTATATGCTGACTACCAATTATTTAAGAGTAACTATTCACCCAGTAGGCAAAAACCAATTCAAAGTCAGCGGTAAAGACACTAGAACAATGTTGAAAACATTATTTGTCTTTACTGTAGACTTTAAAGACTGAAGTTATGTTAAACCATCACTACTGTAATTATTATTTTTTTTTATTTTGAACTGCCGGTCATCCAAGTAAGAGTAATTTCAAAATTTCTTTGGTAGGGTTAAATCAACTAAAATTGTCAAAATTCAACAAAAAAGAATCTATACAGAAGGGTGTTAGGTCAACAGACTTGCGATGGATTGGTTTCTTTGGTACGAAGAAACCTATCCATCGCAAGATGGTTGACTCAGTACTCTCCTCTGTAGATTTTATTTTTGAGATAGTCCCTTAGACTGAAGCTATGCTTAAAATCACTCCTCCACAGTTTTTATATGCTCTTTGTTTGACCACTAAATTCCCAAATTCTAATAAATGTGAAGAGTATTAAGTTAATCGGGAGTTAAAATAACTGCCAGTCATCACTGTGGAGGAGAGATTTTTCAGAATATTTGCAGTCAAATTGGCTGAAATTGCTTGGAAAAATCTCTCCTCCACAGTGATATTTGGCAGTTATTTTAACTACTGGCTAATGTTCTTATAATTAATTGATTCTTTGTGATGAGTTTTCAAGTTTTACAAGGTCTGGTTTTATCCAACTATTATCCACATCAGTTTTTTCCTTCATTTTTTCTGCATTTTATCTTCGCATAACATGATGGGGTCATCCAAAGTACATATATGCATATATAAGTAAGCATATATATATATAATCTGACCCCTGTGACTATTTTGGGTCAATAGTCTTTTGGGATTATAATATACCTCTTACTACATTTTTTTTCTCAAGATTTTTAGCTTTATATATTAAAGGGATTTATACATAAACGCAACATGTTGAATATTCTCAATATTACCCTGGTGTTGGCAATGATGATTCACTTATGGAATTGTCCATATTCAAAAGTTGAAGAAAGTTTTAACATACAAGCTATGCATGATCTACTTTATCACAGAAACAACATATCAAATGTAAGCGTGCATTTTTATTAAAAAAAATTGTCACTTCTAGTGAAATTTATTAGATTCGCAGCAGGTTCTGTTAGCAGACATAATATAGTCTAGTAGTTCCCAATAAAAATTCCATGAAATTTCCAAATTTATGTTTTGTAGTTTATCAAGTCATTAAGGCCGTTTTCCACTGCAAAAGATTATCCATGGAAACGAAATGAATAATGCGCACGCGTAGAAAGAAATTATAGACATTCCATTGGCAGAAATTGACATCACACCTTAAAAAATATCCCCCTAAATTATAAGTAGTTGATGCTTTAAATTATATTTTAGTATGACCATCTTCAATTTCCTGGAGTAGTGCCAAGAACATTTATAGGGGCTATCTTTGTCGCTGGCGTAGCTTTTCCAGTTATTGAAGTAATGGAGTATATAGGAATTCAAAAAATATATTCACAATTGTTATGTAAGTATCCAGACAGAAATGCAGCATTCAAAATAAGAGCAAATAATCACAAAGGTGGAGTGGTTATTGTTTATTGCTTCTGACCGTTGTGCCTGTAGCAAATGCTCAAAAATCACTCCACATAGGAGTTTTCATTTGCATTAGTTTGAATGATGTAAACAATTAAAATCATGAAATTTTCAATTACTGAAGAATTGGATACTACAGGGATTAAAAAACTGCTGGCCATCACTGTGGAGGAGAGATTGTTCTGAATATTTTAAGCCAAAATGACTGATAATATCCTGAAAAGTATCTCCTTCACAATGATGACCAGCAGTTATTTTAACCTCTGGACATTCGAGTAGGCTGAGCTATTCATGTGACGGTTCATAAACGTAGGCGTTGTCCTGGCGTTTTCCTCAGAAGCTTTTAGTTCACTGTAAAATATTTTGACACATTTCCGTGGATTAAATCTTAAAACTTGTTCTTGTAATAAATCTTTATGGAATACCTTGAACTGAAGATAATCGACAATTAAAACATGCATTTACTGTAGATAACCACAAGAGATTCTATGAGAATAAATTTAATGGAGTATACTTATACCCAGCATTGATTCACGAGTATTTTAGAGTAAGCCTGAAAATAACTGTTAGATATCACCTGTGGAGGAGTGTTTACTAAATATTCTTCTACACAGGTGACGTCTAACAGTTATTTCCAGGCCTGTAGTGGTCGAAATAGAAGCAAATAATCACACTGTAGAGGAGTGATTTTAGAGCATAGCTCAAAGGTTGATTTCCATTAGGTGGAAAATTCTCCGCATTATACCAAAAGAAGATATTCCATTGGTAGAAATTGGCACATATCCTTAAGATTTTATAGTCTGCAGTGATTCTTTACTTTTATTTCGATAACAAAATATTTTGTCATTATAGGTCGTTGCATTTTGGGGATTCTTGTATCAATATCATTTATCAAACTTCAAAAAAGTATTGCACATCGTACAAGTCCTGCTATATCAAAATTAGTAACTGTTTTTACCATCACACAATTTCATTTCATGTTCTATGCTTCAAGAACACTACCAAACACATTTGCATTAATCTTAGGTACATGGACAGAAACAAGTTACAAGGCTTGAAACGATTGTAACCCTTCAATTTTCATGCCTCAAATTCTCATGTTATATTTACGTCTAAGGTATAATGCATCTAAAGAAGAAAATTACTGTGTCACACCGTTTGAAATACATATTTAATTTTTGTGCGCTCAACCAAAATGTCATTTTCGATAAAATCGCAACATATTTAAAGCAATGGCAATCATTTTCTTTTATTGAAAAAATATTGATAACTTGAGCAGGTATGACCATTATTGAAGAATCCAGTTTATGGAATATAATGATGATAGCATTGTACCGGAGACTATTGTTATAGAATAGAATACAGCCATAATTTAAGAGCTACTCAATGTGCTTCCATTAACTTTCACTTACCCTATTGCACGACAAATGACACTCTATTAATTATGTTTGTATATTCTCATGTTTTTCTGTACGAATATTGAGGAGCACGAAAACTCAGCGTGTCAAGGTATAATGTATCTAAAGACGAAAATTCTTGTGTCACACTGTTTGAAATAGCCTTGACAATTTGATTCCATTTGCTTTTTTTGATCTAAAATACAATCACTGTGGATGAGGGAATTTTGAGTATAGCTTTAGGCTATGTAGCCTGAAACTATGCTTTAAAATACTCCCCCACAACGGTTGTTTGCTTTTATTTTACAGCATTGTATTGCATATTGTACAATATTTCTGCCTGTATAAAATCATGAGCTTATTTTTGCTCTCATGATCTTTAGTCCTTTGAACAATAAAAGAACAATAGTGTCACATGACAATGGGCTTATACACAGAAGGTGCTTATACGTAAAGAAATACAATGTTTGAAATAAGAACAAATAATCACCACGGAGGAGAGATTTTTGAGCATTGCTTCAGCTTTTAAGTTGAACACTATACTCAAAAAACACTCCTCCACAGGTGATATCCGACTGTTACATTCAGGCTTGCTTTTCTTTTTCTTCTAGTTCAGTTAGCCATCTCTTCATGGTTGTTGAATGAACATAAAAAATTTATTTGGTACTCAGCTTTTGCCATTATCCTCTTCCGTTCTGAGTTATGTTTATTTATGGGTTTTCTGTTACTTATAAAGCTGGTCAAGAGACAGATTAAACTCATGGAACTTATTATATATGGTGCAACTGCTGCATTGTTAGCTTTAGGTAATTCAGTTACGAAATCATTAAGAACTGTTATGCTGGAGTGCCGTCATGAATTAAGAGGTCTGCCCAAGGGTTTATAATATACTTTCTTGTGAATATGGTTATAATTAGTAATAGTATCTGAAATGAGAGTGCTAAAAGTCAATGTTATTGAAATTTTATATATTGTTCTTTCTGTTTATTTCTTCGGAATATTACTAGTTAGCATGTAGATAGTGTCCAGGGGAAATTTTAGAATACTCTTTTGTTACAAAGAGGAAATATATTTTAGTATAAAAAAAGTAGAAATACAGCAAGAGCACTCTTGACGAAACGGCATTAAAATTGATTGGTACCTTTTTCGGGAATTTATTCTGATTCAGCTTTCTCTTCTGTGCATTGTTAACCATACTTTATCCTCAAGGAGGCTATTCATTCAATAATTTATTTCTTATTCAGGTATGACAGTATCAGTGGATTCATTCTTTTGGAGGAGATGGTTATGGCCAGAGGGGGAGGTTTTGTATTTTAACACTATACTTAATAAAAGCTCAAAGTGGGGTGTATCTTTTCATCCAATATATCACCATCTGAAAAGTATTTTCTTATTGCTCTATTCAGTTGCAACATATTTTTCGATTATTTAAAGATAAACCTTTGTTATATAAGGAGCTGATCCACTATGGTATTGTGCAATGTATTGTTGAGTGGTTGTGGATTTAGATATAAGCAATTGGTCGACGCTGCAAAAATAAAAATATAGAATACCAGTTTTCATTGTTGCTAAAATAAACATTAATGTGTCTAGACATCGACATCATTTAGAGAACTAAAGCCATTTGATAAATTTATCGAAGCATGAATTAATGTCAATAAAACTAAATAAATGATTTTAATTGGTTAATATTTCTTTATTTACATATTTTTTAATAAAAGCGACTTGTCGACGCTGCAAAAATAAAAATATAGATAGATATAACAAAATGTCTAATCTTTAATTTTTAAAAAAACAAATTAATTTTTTGAAATAAATTTTGTTCTCAAGCCTAAAAATAACTGCCAGACTATGTTCTGACTGTACTCAAAGACATTAAACATTCAAATTAGATTATCATTTTTTAACATGACAGCATGAACTCGAACACATAATATTTCTTAGTGAGTCTCGCATTTGCAGTATATCACCACAAATCAGTAATCCGAGACTTTTCTTTATTTCGATTAATTGGATAGTACAACGGTTAAAATAAGTGTGTAGAAACCATTCTTAATATTGTAAGTGTGTAGAAACCATTACTGAATTCACAATATTGTAATTGATTAGGTTCTTTGTGAGCATGATTAACTTTCTTTAGTAAGGGGTACCTTCCCTGAAACGCTAATAGAGTTTCTACTCGTCTGGTCCATGGTGAGAAGCAATTTGAAGCCCATTAATTTTAAATGGAATTATGTGAATAAAACAAAACTTATTTTTGTATTATCTTAACATGTGCATTTTGTTACTGTTAAAAAAAAGAATTCTTAAGGTTGATTTCCATTAGGTTGAAAATTGCGCTGTGAAAGACAGAGTTTTAAGCATACTGTAGCTTTAAGCTTTGTAGCCTGAAACTATGCTCAAATATACCTCCTTTACAGTGATTATTTACTGTCACACTCCTAGCCGCTGATTCAGTCCACTAATGATTACTCCTTAACTAGCCAAATTTAGACATTGCCTTACTTTTGGTACTTTTACTCTGCTATTCCTCGTTCTTTATTATTTTCTGTTATATTCGTACCTATTGGATTATGTTGTAGACAGTATAAAGAAGTACATCAGTTACTCATTGCAACACTATTCTATATTTTAACATATTCCTTGTTACCACACAAAGAATTAAGATTTATCATATATGTTTTTCCAATTCTCAATGTTGCAGTTGCAATTGCTGTGATACAAATGTAAGTTCAGTTGTCAAAATAAGAGTAGATAATCACTCTTCTGCAGTGATTATTTTTCTCTTTTTTTGATTAGTTCAAATACCTTTGCATAAAATAGCCGTTTACGGCACGCTGATTTCCCAATGCTCCTAGATTTTCTTCCTAGTTTCTTGATATAGCTTAACAAAAAAGAATGATCTCTGCATTCACCATGTTCTTTACTCTTTAAAGTTGATTTCAAAAAGGCAAAATATTTGTGGCTAAAACCAAAAAGAAGACACTCTATTGGTAGAAATTGACGTCACGTATGGTGTGACGTCGATTTCTACCAATGGAATGTCTTCCTTAGGTATTAAGTCAACCATTAGGCTTAATATTTTGTACAACAATATCAGTGGTCGAAATAAGAGCAAATAATCGCTGTGGAGGAGGGTTTTTTTAAACGTAAACAGTGGTTTTTGTTCATATTTTGACCACTTTTGTTTGAGTCTACCTTATCTTGGACTTGAACAAATAGAATGACATTTAGCTTGTATGTAGAGTAGGATATGCTGGTTTTATGAACTTGCGTTATTGGAACTACTAAAAAGCGTTGTTTTTACATAAAATATAATTTAATTTCCAATCGATGACACACAACATTTATATTGAGCATCACAAGAAAAATAGTCTTAGAGTGGAATAATTGTGGGGTGGTTGTTCTTTATTAAATTTTGGTATTAAATTTTGTGTTTTCACGATTTTTCAAACTTCTTGAATATTAATATTCCATTTTCATATTATTTCATTGTTTTCCTGACTTGCAAAAATTAATATCCTGGAAATTCATGAGGTTAGAGATATTTTCGATATTTTCAGCAATTAAAATGAGGAAAAAAAACCTTTTATTTTATTTAAAAAATCAATAGCGCTGCAGTGCTTTTTAATTTTAAGAAATGTTAGTGCAACGCTTAGTTAAGAGTGGCGCTTACCTTAAAGGGAAAATTTTTTCGCGAAAGATATTTTTGCGAATCAAGGTCCTGAAAATCGTGTAATTTGCGTTATTTATTTTAACGTTTTAAGGTTTAAAGGTCAATTTTGCGGAACTTATTTTTGCGTTTTGTGGTCGAAATATACTTTGAAATAGTATAAAAATCAGTCAATATCTGTTTCAAAAGTTTTTTACACTACCAAACTACAAACGCATTACTGGTTCACTACTTTCTTTTTGATTTCTTTCATTACTTTCATTACCGAAAATCAAGAAAGGAAAAAAAAACATCTTTGTTTTGTAAAGATACCACGGAAGTATTATTTGGTACCGTATAGCTTCTTTCAATATCTTTACAAAAGGTTTTCCTGTTTAAACTGAATAAAGAAAAATTCACTTTTTTCAGTGCTTACGAACGATAGCAGGATCAAAAATACAGAGGTTGAGCTTTAATTTCCCGGAATTTAATTTCGCGAATCAGGGGCAAATTCACGAAAATTTCTTCTCGGAAAAATTTCTTGCATTAATGTATTTTAAATTTTAAAAAAAACAACTAATAATATTTCATAATGCGCTTAAAAAGCCTTCTAAAACTTATTATGTAAAAAGTAAACATTTGAAACACCAGTTAACGGTCTATTTATACTACAACAGTTGTGTGAGAAATAAAAAGGCTGTTTTTCTAATAAGCATTGCTATACGAAAAAAGGTGTGTCGCTTATTTAAAAGAGGCACTTATTTTAAATATTTCTCAAATAGTGTGGCATTTATTTAGAAGCGGCGCTTAAAGCTTGGTTTCCAATAAAGAAATTTTGTTGAGCAACAGTTGTGCGACTGTTGTGCGACTGTTGTGCGATTTTTATCTAAGTTAAGCGCACAACTGTTCAACAAAATTTCTTTATTGGAAACCAAGCTTAATCGCTCATTTACAAAAATAACATGAATCATAAACAGTCTCAGCCCTTACGAACTAACTGTTTCCAGAATCTTATTTGAGTTATTCATCCTTATGAATATAAGGTGTATAAATAAATCGATTTCGGTTATTCAAATTTATTTTTTAGTTTACATATTCTTCGAAGTTATAAGAAGTTGAAGCGTTTATTTTATTTGCTTATTTGTGGAGTATGTATTGGCAACATGTGTGGAACAGCACTATTTGGTTATATATCAAGCCGTAACTACCCAGGTGGTGAAGCATTCTCCATCTTACATACTCTCAAACAACAAAATTATGGTATGATTTATTATATATTTACTTAATTTTGTGACAGTATTAAATTTTTTGTCATGTAAATTTTTCTTTCATATATATTACTCATAATTTTGAGGTGAATCATAACCGGAATTTTGTCGCAATGTTGCAATTCATGAATTTTTCATAAGTTCCCTTAAACCTATTCCAGGGCCTTTTGAGGGCGCTGTAAAACAGTTGGTGCAAAAACATTTTTGTAGGTGAAAATCGTTTTGTTCCAAAACTATTTACCAAAACGTTTTCCAGGCTAAAATAAGAAGAAATTTTTTTTTCTTCTGGAATTTACCACCTGTCAAAAATATGATTGCTAGGGGAAATTAACCCTAGTTAATGTATTTTTTTTAAAAAAAAAATGATCCTAGATAAATTGTATGAAAATATTTAGTCATATAAGCCGTTCGTTCAAAAGTTATGAAAAGAATATAAGAGCCCCGCTCGTATCTTTAGAGGGTAATAATAGCAAGAAATTATTAATCATTTGTGTTCTGATTTTTAATAACTTAACCCCCTTAAATAGTAATATTCAAGGTGAATTTATATAGCAAAATATGGAATATCAGGAGGTTGTAACTGTAGTTAATAATACGCATGACAAAAACAAGATTTCGCAAGTGCTCAAATTAGTTTAATCATCCATGCAAGTATAATTTGTGTGATGGTAGAGCTGAGCAAAAAAATTTTTACTTAAAGTCTACAGTAACGACGCTAGAACAACGCCTTCAATGTTGTTCTAGCGTCTTGACTGCGTACTTTGAACAAGTTTTTCCAATAAAGCTAAGTAGTATTTACGGAGAAGACTAAAAGAAGTCTTCATAACTCATTGAGCTGGTATCTGTACTCAAGACTGTACTCAAAAAACACTCCACCACAGGTGATGTCTGGCAGTTATATTCAGGCTTGGTTTACGCTGATTTTGAACCTTGTATGTGTTGTTTACTTCAGGGAATTGTTCAATTCATATTAACAATGCTGCAGCGCAAACAGGTGTGACGAGATTCGGAGAAATCTATGAAGACTGTAGGTATGTATTTATTTTGTATTAGAAGCATCACTGTACAGTATGCGTAGTAATGTTTTTGGAAATGTAGTAGAATTCTAAAATTTGCCATTTATCGTGTTAACCGTTGTAACCATATAAGGGTTCGTCTCAAGAAGTCTGATTACCTTAAGGCGGTTTTCTACGAGGCGAATTCGTCGCACGAATTCTAAATAAAGCAATTACATTGGTTGAAAGCGACGTCACGTAATAGAATTCGTCTAGTGGCAATCCGTTTTTACGGATTGCGGATTTTCTATGAAAAAAGTAATTTGAGAGTCAAACATATGCCATAAAAAATCCCAAAACAGCGAAATTTTGAAATGGTCTCTAACAGGACATAGCATGATATTTTAATGTCAATTTTTGACATAAATGAGCCTCGATCATATATTCCTTATACCTATAAAAATGTGTAGATATGTTTTAAAGTTACACGCAATTCTGTCAATAGTCAGTCAACCTCGTTCCTAGGGCTTCTTGCCTTTTCGAAATACGGAGAGGTGGCTCTTCCGTATTTCGAAAAGGCAAGAAGCCCTGGGAATGAGGTTGAATAATCAGTAAGTTTGTGGTTTATTTTAGATACTCTAAAGATGAACATTTTGAGTTTTCGCCGTCAACAGAAGAAAGCTCACCTTACACATATCTCATTGTTGAAAGCCCCTGTCTGGATAGCAAGCGATACAAAGTTAAATCTGTTGTCAATAGCTTTGTCAAAGTGAAACTAAAAAGGGCAATGCCATTCTTTGAAATTTTAGAAGAAGAAAAATTATGTATTTTGAAATTAAAGAAAAGAATTACATGAAATACATGTTGTTTGAGAAAACTGTTTTTCTATCTGTACATGGCTTCTAATCGACGTCAAAAAGACGACACCTGTAAATTGCAAAAGATATCCTGTCGGTAAAAACTTGTTCAAAGTTCGCAGTAAAGACGCTAGAACAGCATTAAAAACGTTGTTCTAGCTTATTTACCCCGAACTTTGAACAAGTTTTTGCCTACTGGGCACTTTGTCAAATCATTTGTGGAAAATAACAAAGAAAGTCTTAAAGGTTTATTTCTACTACAGAAGGCGAAAAATTCGATGTGAAAGCCAAAAGAAGACAATTCTATAGGTAGAAATTGATGTCACATGATTGTGACGTCAATTCCTACCAATGATATGTCTACTTTTGGTTTCTCGCAGCAAATGTTTCGCCTAGTGGAAATCAACCTTAATACTGGAATTATTGTTTGTGTTTTTTTAACCAATGTTATTACCAATGAAAGTCGGTGGAGAATTCAACAGTGTGGATGGAAGTACCTTAAGCGCATTAAAAAAATAATTTTGCGTGTACAGATTTCCGCGAATAATTTGGAAAATATTTTTGAAAGAAATATTCATTGTACCTTATCGGTAAAAAGTGACTAAATTTTGGCCAAGTGATTAAAAGTTTTCACCGCCTAAAGTTTATGCCGACTTTTTTTTTCTGACTACGACTTTTTATCAACTTTTTTTTGCTGGGCGTATTTCTTTCTTACTTAAGTGGGTTTTTTTCTGTGCAAAGTTGCTGTCATTATTCATTATCTGAGGAATAAAACCACAATATTAGACAATTTAACAGAACGAATAAAATCAACAAATACAAACTCAAGACCTAAGTAAATTTACAGATATATTTTGATCATACTGTTCTTAGATTTA
>JAULBZ010005437.1:0-13424 GCA_032360805.1 Neoturris breviconis | reverse complement strand
TCTTTAAAGACAACTATTAGTGGAGATACGAGTGATTAAAGTTTTGTATTTTTTTATGCTAACTGTGTGGCAGCCATTTTGTTTGGCCAAACTTCGTCGCTTTTCTGCATGATTGCATATAGCTAGATCCTCCATGGCTAGATAAAATAATTGCTTATTTGACCCACTTCCTGTTAATTACAAATGCTGAAATTTTCAGGGTGTGATCAGCAATTGCCAATAGTGAACACTTCCTTGACTTTATATAGATTTTAGAATTTTGACAAATAGGGTGATTATGCGACTTTAATATCACTGACACAGAATTTTTTTAAAATTTTGACCAAATAAGGGACCGTCTCAAAAATATAATCTACTGAGGAGAGTACTGAGTCAATGATCTTGCAATGGATTGGTTTCTTCGTATTCTCGATATATTTGAAAAAATATCAGTGAACTTAAGTTAATCACGTGACAGAATTTGACTCACAAATAATTTTTATTAAAGGATTTTAGTGTTCGTGCTAAGTGTCAATATTTTGTTTACATTTTTATTGGTTCAAATTACAGTAAAAACTACCGTATAAAGTCTTAGATATCTTCGCAACTGGAGTATGTATATATCCGTACTCTAAACTGCGACAAACCCATTATTCTATCGTCTTATGACCTAAAAAGCCTTATAAACATAGGTAGAAGAACCCTGTACTTTTCTACCGGTCATCACTGCGGAGGAGAAGATTATTCAGAATATTTTCAACCAAATTGGGGGTGCGAGAATACAAATATTAGTGATGCCAAAAAATCTAGGCCTCCTAAAATGGTTCAGCTGTTACAAAAGTACTTATAGTGTTACATAAATCGTTTAGTTTTAAAATAAAACTCTTTTGTTTTATGCTTATTTTTACTGCCTGCAAAAATCATCCTTCAATCAGTGCAATCAGAGAACTAACTACCCAATAGGCAAAAACTTGTTCAAAGTCCGCAGTAAAGTTATGTTCTATTGTCTTCATTGCGGACTTTGAACAAGTTTTTGTCCACTGGGTATTTACGAGCCAAGTAGAACTAACTCTTACCTTGTTTTTTTTTTCAAATCAAATGTTAAAATCGTATATTTAACAGATTACGTAGCGGTAGAGTTGGGTATCCTGACTAGGTATTTACACGTTCTTCCTGAGAACAGGAGTTTTGAATTTCTGATCTAAGCAAGGAAATTTAAAGCAATAGGTAATCAGAAATGCCATCTCAAAACTACACAACAAAACCAACTTTCTTGTTAGTGTTAAATCAACTAAAATTGTGCAGAAGTGTGTTAGGTCAATGAGCTTGCAATGGGTTAGTTACTTCGGTACGAAGAAACCAATCCATTGCAGTATCCTTGACTCAGTACTCTCCTCAGTAGATTTTATTTTTGAGACGGTCCCTATCAATCTTAGTTATAAAATAAGCAATATTATGGTTTAAGGCCTAAACTTTGCCAAATGGACAAAAATTTGTTTAAAGTCCGCAGAAAAGAAAATATTTTTTTTCATAAATTTTGAACGAATTGCTTATAATTTGGGACTTTTTCCTACAATTTATCTAGGATCATTTTTGAAACCAAAAATTACGATAACTAGGGATAATTTTCACTTAACAACCGTATATTTGACAGGTGGTAAAAACAATTTCAATTTTCTTTTTTTTTCTTTCCTTATTTTTTCTTTTTTCACCTAAAAATCTTTTTTGAACCACTTGTTTTCCAACGATGACGTCATCTTGAGTGATGGCGTCATCAGGAAAACAATTATGCTAAAATATTACTTATGTGTGTTGACCTAACTTTCTGGAAAGTTTCAACCCTACAGCATGGTTTCATCAAAAGGTATGGAGGAGGAGGAGGAGGAGAGGTTAGCCCTCCGGCCTTACAAAACTCTCGGCCTGAATAGAGTTAATATAACCTACTCCTTGTATGTAATCTTTCCATCTTTAAATCTTTACCTCGAAACAATGCCAAATGTATGCGGTATTCCTTACGTTATAATTTTTTTTATTATAATGTCAATTATATGTTTATATTTGGCTGTTCCCCAGTGGGCAAAAACATGTTCAAAGTCAGCAGTAAAAGCAGACTTTGAACAGGTTTTTTCCCACTGTGTTGTCTAAATCATACTCACAAGAAACTATAGTCACTTTTCTTATGACTATGTCTAAATATATATAAAAAAACTTTTTGGGCCATGATCCTCACTGGATAAGCATTTCTTGGTGAAGACTTAAATTTTAAAAAAAATAATCTGAAACATTTCTCAAAATATTGCTGACGTCCGCAATATATAAAACTTAAAGATAACGTTTAACCATACATGGAGAGTCTAGACATGATTAGCTACTTAGCTTCCTGATAAATTGGTAATGTGATGCTAAATAAGCATTTTTCTAAAAAAAAAAAGCCGACTCTCAAAGTCACAATAACATTAAATGACCCATCCACCCAGTGGGCAAGAACTTGTTCAAAGTTCGCAGTAAAGACGCTGAAACAACCTTTTCTACGTTGTTCTAGCGTCTTTACTGCGGACTTTGAACAAGTTCATTGATTTGATGACGTATGCGGATGTCACGTAACCCTACTTAACAGCCGTAAGTTGAAGAGTAAATAACTGAACAACGTGGCTTTGTGTTAATCTTGTTGATGAAAAGCTCTGTGGTGGAGATTTCCTACTCATTAAACACGTATAATAGGTAAAATAGAAGGTATTAATCGCTCTTTAAAATCTTTTCTAATGAGTGGGAACTAATTATGAAATGCAATTATGAATGTTTAATTATTTGACAAGTTTCTTTTAATTTTATTATCTGACAAGTTTCTTTTAATTTTATTCGAGTTATTTTTTGGATATTATGCATCTTATCAACATCATAGGGGAGATGTGGGTGTATTACGTTGTTAAAAGAAACAGGAAGTCGTTTATTTATTCTTATGAAATATAAAACAAAAATAATTATCAATTAATCAACATGACGGTAAAACATGGAATTTAAGCTCTTCCCCTTTCTACCAAATATGAACTGCCTCCTCCGTGCATAACTTAACAAAAAGCTAGCACACAAATTGTTCCATGTATAAGTCCCCCGTAATAAGATGCTACTCTCTAGTTTATATATATGTTAATATTCGCAGCTCATAATGCACCAAGTATTCTTTCTAAAATATACAACGTAGTTCTATTCCTCCTCCAATAAGTGCTTTCTGGTGCTTTTCTTTCGTTGCATTTTTTAGATTAGTAACACAAAATTTAGTCCATGTATAAGCTTCCCCGTGTATAAGCCCACAATAAAATGCTTAGCTACGAACTTATACAAGCCCTGGACGGTATATCAAGACCTTTTAAGAAAGAATTATACATTTACATTTGACCATACCATGGTCGAACCAGTGGGCACCTAATGACAGAATGACGTCAAAACTGTATCTAAACAATATAAATTTAATTGAGCACATTTCTTTGACCCGTCGTTTTGACGTTGGTCGGCATTATTTGTCTTTTGGAGATTATTGGAGCATGGGAATGTTAGCCTGAGTTCCAGTCCCTAACTACGACAAGTACTACCTTACTACTTGATGTAGTTAGGGACTGGAACTCAGGCTAGGGAATGTTGACGACAACAAGTTTATTAATTTCTGATTGCGCAAATGTGATTAAAACACCGCAATATATTGAATCATAACACATGCGCAGTAAATTAGGCGGAAACTTTCATGCAAGATTCAAAAGAAGATATGGGACGTCAATTTCTACCAATTCTTCTTTTAGTTTTCTCGGGGGAAGATTCCAGACAAGCTTTTGCTCACTGGGAAAGAACATAAAAAATACAATAAAGGCCGTTTTCCACTTAGAATATTTTCCGCGGAACGGAAATGAAACGAAAAATGCGCACGAGTAGAAATAAATTATAGACATTCAATTAGTAGAAAACGATGTGTGATGTTAATTTCTCCACCAATGTCTATCAATTCTGTCTACGTGCGCATTGACCGATCCCTTTCCGTTCTGCAGAAAATGTTCTGAAGCGGAAAACAACCTTAAGACTTTAGAGTTAATTATTTCTTACACATTCCGATGAATTGAGTAATTTATTTTTATTGTTAATTAACTAATTGCATTGTCATCAATATAATAATAATAAACTACCAACTCATTAAGCAACAAAATCATCTAATTAAATCGACATTAACACACCAAATTAATTACACTTTTTTTTTCTGAAAACAAGACAAAAAGTAATAGCTTCCGATGCATTTATGAAACTTAGTTGTAAAGTCAAATAATCAATATATGAAGATTTGTCTCGTGTCTGAGGTTAAAAATATTGTAGTATTTACAAATCCAAGCAAGATAAAATCTGGTAAAGGCAAGTGATAATATATGGGGTAATCGTAAATGTTGACAAGAACTTGTTCAAGGTCAACTGTAAGGACGCTAGAACAACGTCGAACGACATTGTTCTGGCGTCGCTTTATTGCGCACTTTGAACAGTCACTGGAATACGCTTTACAGTGGACACGCAACGTCCTATCAACGTTGGCCACTAAGTTTTCAGTGGTACACAACATGCAACATGAGATTTGTAACGTAGTTTAAAATTGATCTGGCGTCGTTGTGTGTTGTGTTCACAATTTGTTATATTATGCTTCTGTTAACATACTTGCTACTCAATATATATCAATACACTTATCCAGTGCGACACGGCGTCGGAACAACGTTGTTTCGTCGGATTTCCGACGTTGTGTGCCAGCAAAGTAATTTTCTTTCTAACATCATATTTTGTAACTTTAAGAATTATATGGTATAATATATCCGAATTCAACAAAAAATGATTCTACACATAAGGGTGTTATGTCAACGAGCTTGTAAATCCATTGCCAGATCGTTGACTCAGCACCCTTCTCCGTATATTTTGTTTTTGATATGCTCCATTAACATTAGAGATTAGAGACTATATTTAACTTAATGATAGAAAGCAGCAAATGAAAGGTGTTTTTTCAAAGTAGTTGTTCTGAGTAAACATACACTTGCTAGTAAATAGACCTGTGTTTAACATGGTTGGAAATTATGACTGGAATCTTGATATGTTTGTTCTTCCTAGTGAAGAAAAACTTGATTTGAGTTTGCAGTAACGTCGCAACGTTGAGGATTTTGTTCTAACGTCTTTACTGCGGACTTTGAACAAGTTTTTATTAAGGTCCTCTTTATATGGAGACCGATACATCGCTCAGCCGATATAACTCACCTTGCCGGCATAACTCATCCTTCCGTCTATATGGACCCAATATAACTTTTCATTTCGTTTCCTCATTGACATGTCCTGAAATATGTATATTTCATTTCGCATAGCCGATATCTCGGATGAATAAAGCGATATATCGGTTAGGTGAGTTAACTAGCCTGCCATATAAATTATCTGCCGATATGACTAACGGAATATCGTTTCAGCGAGTTATATCGGCTGAGCGTTATATCGGGCTCCATGTAAAGAGGCCCTTACTGATGCTTATAAAAAAACTACGTAGTTAATTTATTCTAACTTTATGTCATTGTTTAAATAGTAAAACAAAAACTAGGGTAATATTTAAAATAGGTTCAAGGGAGTAGACTTAATTATCCTGTTAGGAGCAAATAAATTTTCCTTAATTAAAAGTCTATAGTTTGCAGAGTGCCTGCAGACATTCTTTCATTTTACAAATTTCGACGAATAATACACACAATTAAAACGTAAACCCCAGTGGGCAAAAACTTGTTGTTCTAACGTTATTTTGCTGACTTCGAACAGGTTTTTGCAGGCTGGGTATTGTTCTAACGTCTTTACTGATGACTTTGAACAAGTTTTTGTCCATTGGCTAAGATATTAGGTCTTTTTGCAAACTCGACAATTTCTATTGTTTCCTAAAAACCTAGTACCAAGGCTCTTGGAATAAATTCGAATTTTGACGCAGTTCGTCTTGCTAATCAAAATTTAAGACTTTTTGGCAAAGTTGAAATTCCGAATTTTTGCACGATTTTCGCTTAACTCACCCACCATCCTGAGTTAATACAATAGATATTGATATTTTTCTTCGTCTTCGGGATTTAGTGCTCCCTCTTATAACTCGAACTAACATGGATTTTATTATTTTTATTTTATTTTGATATTTTACTATATTTTTTGCTATTTTTTTATTTTAATTTTATATATTTTATTTATATATGTGATTGTTAGCTATAATGTCGAATCACGTTCCTGGAAGCAACTGTCGTCTACCTATTCCCCTATAAAGTGGTACCGGCCATCTTTTAGAGTTAATAAAGTAGATTGAGGGCTGTATCTTCTATCAGGATAATGATGATAAGACGTGTCATCTGGAAATATTTATTGGTAAAGTTAAAGAAACTGAGCTGCTAAAATTTGAAACGAATTTTAGAGATGGCTCTTTATAACGAAGTTGTTGCTCTTTCCCCTGGTCAACAAACTCTTTTATAAAACCTCTCCATATTCAGTAGGGAAATCTTCTACTATTTGACCATTTATAGAGTCTATCTAAAGGTGGATTTCCATTAGCGGAAAACGACAATTTCTACCAATATGTCTTCTTTTGGGTACCGCGATGAATTTTCCGCTAATGGAAATCCACCTTAAAACGGTATGTTTTTACGAGGGTAAATTTCTATAGCTACCAAATAAACATGATAAGAATTGTACTTTACTGTCGCTATCTGATTAGTTTTTGTATTAGGCAATTAGAACAGGAACTAGTTTATTAGTTAATTTATTCTAAAGGTCGATTTCCATTAGCGGAAAATTCCGCGTGGAATGCAAATAAAGACATTAGTAGAAACCAATGGAATGTTTTCATTTGCATTCCGCGCGGAATTTTCCGCTAATGGAAAACGGCCTTAACAACTTCAACGTGCGTTTTAGTTTTTTTAGCGAGTTGTCTGTTTTATGTTATTGTTGATTACTAAAAATTAATAAGCGGAGTGGTTGGAATAAGAGTGGAGGGTGAAAAAAAATCCGAAAAATTAATAAGCGTCCCCTCCGCTTATTTGATACTGCAGAGTATTGTTGTTGTCGTTGTTGCTGCTGTTGTTGTTGTTGTTGCTTAGCCAATCAAATCAAATGAATTACTCTAGTACAAATGGAATCCGTTCAATTCAAAAGAAGCTTATACAAATAAGAAATGTTATGAGTATAAACACGCATTTCTGAGCTCTCCATCATTTCATAAAAATATTACCACATATTTAGTATTTTTAATTGAAATATTCTCTGTGTAGAAGATAAATTACCTTGATATTTGAGAAATCCTATGTCATCTCTTAAAATTGTTTATGAACCAAGGGGGAGTGTATATCGTTAGATAGCTATTGCAATTAAGAAAACATATTTCAACAACGGAGATGCGTGTAAAATCACTCTGTTTAGTAGAAGTACAATTGTATAATAAAAACAACAACAATCCTTCGAGAATTGAGTGTTTTAAAGATATTGTGTTATGTTTGGATTTATATACCTGTATTGCCAGGTTTATATATATACATGATATGGAAGCATGTTATGAAGAAATACGAAAGTGCCAAATTACTCTCTAACGAAACGTGGTCAGACGATATTAAAGTTTGTAAAGATTTGTTTGACTATATCGTGTGGAATGTGGAGTTATTTGTGTACTGACGATACTGACGTATGTGTCGTGTCTTACTCAAGTCTGTTGAAATAAATTTATAAAGGCAAAAGTAAATTTTATTTCGTATAAACAAATAAGTCAATAAATTAGTAATCTCGTTTTGTTTTATTTATTTATGCATTACTTTTTTTTTGCTCTAGATAACGAATTTAAAGTTGTAGATTTTTCTTGTGGCTATGAGCGTTATATATTCATTATGAAGATGTATGAACCGAGATGCGCAAGAGATGATATGCATATGGAGCAAATTAGGGAAAACGATAAACAAAAGCAATCATGAATTTATGATAACTTTAATAACAAAGTGTCTAATAAATATATAATAAATCTTCTAGTTATGTGTTAGCTACAACTTGATTCACACCTATATAGCTCGGGCTTCTCTAAAGACGCTAGAACAACGTTTTCAACGTTGATTAAGGATGTTAATACGTCTTCTTGTCCCAGCCGGCAAAAACCTGTTCAAAGTCAGAAAAATAACGTTAGACGTTATTTTGCTGACTTTGAGCAGGTTTTTGCCGGCTGGGTATCTTATCTAAGGGACCATCTCCAAAATTCGTTTCAGAAAGCAGATATTTTAGCAGCTTTAAAGAAGTCAAAATCAATAAATATGAGAGTAGTTTCTTGGGTACGAAGAAACCAATCAATTGCAAGATCGTTGATTCAGCACCCTTCACATGGGAACGAATTTTTGAAGATGGCCCCTAACGAAAGCAACACTGGGAACGAATATTTAAATTCCAGTTGCATCAAGCTCGTCCCCAGCACCTTTTGACTTTTTTTTATTTTTCGTCCGAGAAAAATAAAAAAAAAATCAAAAGGTGCTGGGGACGAGCTTGCAGTTGCATTACTTTATTTGTTTATTTAGAAAATTATATGAAATATACAAGAAGAGAATAAATGAAGGACGATCATATCAACATACCAATAAACATAATGAGTGGTGGAAACCCACGAGCTAGAAAGTATGTTGATAAAAATCAAAACAATACTACGGATCAAACTAAAGATTTTATCCATCGTGTTCCTAAAACAGAACCGATAGAGTACCAGTCATATCGTACAAATGATTACTATAAGAAAGAGTATTCTAGAATACAGCACAATAGTTCAGCAGTATCTGACAATGTATCGGTTATACCATGGAATAATGTTAATTCAAGAAAACAACACAATGAAGAAGAAATGGCATGTGATAGTAGTACGTCACCGTCACATACGTCACCGTCACATCAAAGCAGACACGACATATTTGCTGTCCCTTTAAATTCGTCAATATCTCGTAAAACTTCTTCAGATAATAATTTTCCAATAAGACCCTTACCACATATGATTCCAGCTGAATTCTTAGAAAAAATAAGTAGACGTTCAACAGATTCAAGACCTATATCGACTGCTACTTCAGTGAGATCAACTGTATTACCAGATTTTCCGAGTAGAAACAGTGGTAGCATTTCAAGTCCAAGACATTCAGCGCGAGGGAAAAAGAGAATGTTGTCTGCTTCACCGATTGCATGCGATCTTTTTGATTTGACTGATATTATTAGAACTTCGCCAAACTCATTGGTCGCATTTGTTCTGAATAACGACTTCAGAACTGGTATAGCTTCCCATAATTCAGGAAGAAACTCGTCTGCAGCTTCCATGCATTCGCATGGTTCCTATGGTCATTTAAGTCCGTCTCCATTTAGTACTCCAATTAGTACGGCACCTCGTCAAAAGAATCCATTTTCGACGCAAGTACATCCGGAAAGTCCATCGTTTTATTTGCGAAAGAAGCAGCCTCAACAACACCAACAACTGCAACATCACCACCAACAACAACTACAGCAACAAAAACAACTACAACAACAACAACAACAACAACAACAACAACAAAACCAATCTCCTACTCACGATTACGTCAGTTCATCTACTGGCGATGTAATCATTCCGCAAAATACTCAGAAACAAGTTACGGACCGCGCGGAACAATCACTTTCGTTTTCGTTTGGGAATGAGGAACACCCCAATGGCGGAAGTGAGGTAAGTGAAATTTATACTATTTTTTCTATCCATAAATTTGTATTTGGTTTGTTCATTTAACCTTGTTCATTTCATCCGAATCATCCTCTCCACATAGTTATTCAACATCCGTCGATACCGTCCATACCGCAGTATGGAGTGAGTGGAAGTAAGTTTAAAGACGGGTACGGCGCTAAAAGAGTGCTAAAGACAGTTTATCAGGTAGTTAGGCTTAAGTTACTTAAATTTCCCAGGGTAAATGCATATTTCCCATATTTCAGAATGTCACATGTATTTTTTCAACCAATCCAAAGGGTGATTTCACAGGGAAAATAGGTCCTAGCTAATCACTTCCTTTTTCCAAGACTAAAAATACTATTTTTGAGTTTTAAGTCTAGATGCAATAGCTACCTAGCTGAACGATACAAACTTAATACAAAATTTTAATCTGCTTCGTGCAGGTTTTGGGCGCTTACACCTATGCTAACTGCGAAACTATACTTTTGATGAATAAATAATCTTATCTTTTATCTTATCTTTACTCCCCCACGCCTCCCCAGAGAGTATTGTTTTTCGTTCCTGATTCGTGATACAGGGCGACACCTTTAAACCATGAGTAGTGTACACTGTACTACACCCCTATTCAGTATGAAAATCACTCCACTACGCTAGCAATATGGAGTGTCCACAAATATTGTACTAATTTATTTTAACAAATACAATTAATACAATTTATTTGAAGCTATTGTAAAAACTATTAACTATAAATCGTAACAATTTGTACCACCGTTTTGTTATTGTTTCAACACATCTTAAATTTATTTCAATATCGTATATGATCAAATTGTTTCGAACCACAGCTTAAGATTGTTTTTATTTCATATCAATAGTTTGTCTATGATTGAATTGTTAATTATATATTCATTGTTATCTTAAAAAAAACGTTTAAATTTAAAATTGTTTTACATCATTGCTTTATATTGTTTTACAAATTGTATATATATATAAGAAATCATTTTCTGCACGGTTTGTAAGATAAATTTGTTTCTTATTCTGATAAATTGTTTCTAATTCGTTTCACCAATCAATACCAATCTATGAAATTGTATCATAAAGATTTAAGAGAAGGTCAGAAGTGTTAAAACGATAAAAATTGTATAATATTGTATGAAAACAAAACAATATTTGTGGACGTTCCTTAACTACTGCCAAAGAGACGTTCTTACTTGTGACTATGATAGATACTGCAGTCAGGGATATCTGCTAAATAGGATATTGCTGAATTAAAGCAAATATATATGTCCTAATTAAGCCAAGTTAGGTATGCGGGTCATCGGTTAAAGGTACATAATCACCTATTTTTAGTCAAAATTTCAATATATATATATATACATGTCTAATGGAAAAGTGACACACACAGAACATATATACCCAGGCAATTTCAGAGCCTTAGGGTCCATTCTTTTCAGACATGGTTTGCAAACTGCCAAACCAGTTTGCAAACTGATCCATTTCTTTCAGTTTGGTTTGATTGAAAACTTAAGTCTGTTTGCAAACCATCCAAGCCTGCTTCCTACCTGGTTTGATTTCAGTTTGTACAAACCAGTTTGCAAATCGTTTTGTTTTTTTTGGAATTGGTTTGAAAATAACGTTGCAAACATCTACCATTATAAAATTTTAAAACCTTCAATTTATTGATTTATTAATCCGCGTGGAAATGTCGCATAACAACACCGGCGTAATATCGACTATTGCATTGCAAGGTAAGACTCGCTTATCTTTTAGTCGTTGTTTGATTTGAACTTGTCAAAGCAATGAGCAATCGAGACAATAACAAATGACAGATTCTGGTTTGCAAACCAAGTTAAATTTTCATTCTTTTCGGTTTGTAAACCTAGTTTGAATATTCAGTTTGCAAACCGTGTATGAAAAAATGGACCCTAAAAATGTCAAGAAGTGGCTAAACAAGCAATTATTTTCTCTGAAAACAGAAAATGTTTGGCCAAACAAGATGGCTTTCACACAGTGAGCATAAAAAATACATAATTTCCAACAACTTTAATCAATTATATCTCCACTAATATTCATTCTTATGGATTCAAATCTTCAAAATATGTTACTAGCAATATGAACTTTTATCTAGAGTGGTGAAGAAAAATAAAAAATAAAAAAAATCTGAGGATGATTTTGTACCTTTAATTAGTATAGCGTATGGCAATTCCAGTTTACATAACTGACCTGGCAAAAAAGAATTAAAAATAAAGACGTGACTACACTCACAACTGGCAGCAGTGCAGTTATAAAAAACCAATCACTTAATTTGAAGATTAATGATTAATTTGGAGAGCACTTTTTACATAATTAGGATATTTGTTTAATTTAGATGACTTAAATAGCAGATATCCTTGACTACATCCAAATATTTTCTTTTATATGTGCTCTAAGTTTGTGTGTAAGTAAATAAATGAACAACTATGATAGCGTTTCTTTAACCATTAAAACAAATGTAAATAAAATGTGATTTTAAGTTTCTTTTGTTATCGCAAATTTTAAATGTCCAACTGTTTTGGGGGGTGCAACATATTGTTGTTAATTTATGAGTTTGGGTTAATACCAGAGAGCGCTATAATTCCCGGGTGAAGAAACAGCGCATATCTCCTTTAAACCATGTACTATATGCAGGTCAATGTGCGAGACGTAAAATATTAGTGTTTTTTCTTGGCGGAGATGTTTAAAACGAATAACAAATCATCAGATTATATTTACTGGTATTTCCCATCTGGAAATAATATAGGTGCATAAACTTATATATATCTACAATCTACAACTAATTATCTTCGAATATGTGCATCTAATATGGTTGATGGTTATGTATTACGTTTGTTTTTCAAATTTCAAAAGTATAGGTGATTTTAAAGAGCTCCAAAAAATGGAGGCGGTGCGAGACGTTTGTGGTTTGTTAGTTGTGCTCCAGACCTCTCCCAACTCTATTTTCTTTTAAAGTCTATATATATTAAATTATCTAACTATTGAGCAAAAATCCAGATTGATCCACATTGAAAATTGAATGTCAAACTTGTTGGTACTGACGTTAGATTTTTAAGTAAATCTTCCAAAATAAAAAGTCTACTATGTTTAAATTTAACTATAGGGTCATGTGTTGCCAGAGTAATTTAAAAACACATTCAAAATCAAAACAAAAAAAAACAAAAACAAGGTGTCAAGTGTAAACAAAACCGGAGATTGTCTGATGAAATAATAATTCTGCGTCAGAGATGAAAATATTAATTCGTTCTTCTTGGAAAACTTACTATAATCCTCCGAATCATAGATTATATCAAACTTCAAGTTTGGAAAAATATAAAGTTCGCCTATTGATCATATTCATCAAAAAATAAACCAATCCCGCACAGTTGTATCGTTGTTTTTATCAGATTTGCCGCGTTACGAAGTTTGATATCTAAGAATTGTTACAATGAATTCTGCTGTTTGTTGTCAAAACAACAATGTCCTGTTTTCTGACCCGTATGTCTATAACATGGTTCGCAGAATGTTTACTGCACTTCCCCACCGGGAATTATAGCGCACCCTGGTGAATACTTAATACCCAAGAGAAAAATCTATATGATATTGTGCTTAAGGATAGTTCCCTGTTTTTTTTCTCATAAAATCTTCAAAAAAACTTTTTCTAGATTTTTTAAAAGTCCTTTGAAAAACCTATCTGACATATATTTTAGTT
>JAULBZ010005436.1:0-13427 GCA_032360805.1 Neoturris breviconis | reverse complement strand
CTCGGGTTATGACGTCATATTCGTAACTCGGGCCCGTAACTCGGTTTTCTTAACTCGGGATTTCCGAACCTCACTTTATCTGCAAAGCTTTTCATTTAATTTACTTCTAATATTAACAAAGTTTCCTCCGGCGGTCAGACATTACTTGTGGAGAAGTGTTTTTTGAGTACAACTGCACTAAAAAAATACTCCTCCACAAGTGATGTCTGCTCCACCACAAGTGATATCCGATCGTAAGTTTTATTAGTTTTATTATAACATAGGAAAGTTGGGTACTGTTCATACTGTATCTACGCTGTTTCCATATTGAGTCTATGTCAGTGGCTGAATCCAAAAAATAATAGTGATCAAAATTAGAGAACACCAAAGAGGAGGGATGTTTATTTTGCTGTTATTTTGACCACTGTATAATTTTGTCTAAGAGGAAATACCTTTTGGTAAACAAAATTTATGATCGTATCTGTACCATATTTTTGTGTACTCATTTTCATGTATAACTTCTGGGTACTAAAAGAAGAAAATTTATTAGGTTTCTTTCTTTCTTAGATACAACTCCGAAATACAAAAACAGAACACCTTAATACCTGGAACCCTTGGTTGCTGTACACTGTCAGATATATCCTTTGCTTATAGCTATACATTGGTGTTGAAATAACCCAACAGACAATGAAAACATCTATAGGCTAAAACCTGTGTATTTTATTCTTAATTTTCATTCACATCTTCCCTGTGTTACAGCCTAAATAAGTCAATAAGTCAATAACACAACTGCATAGAAACAACATAACTGTCACGCATCACCAATGGAGGAGCATTCTTTGTGTACAGTTTTCAGCTGCAAAGCTAAAAATTGTACTCAAAGAATACTTCTTCACAGGTAATGTCTGACCGTTATCATTTACAACAAAGGAGGCACTGTGGTCCAATGATCTTGCAATTGATGTCTTTAGTCAGTGAATTTCAAGGTGTAAATAAAACACTCTCCTACACACAAAACAAATATACTAACTTGACTAATCACATCTGGCTGTTGTGTTTTCTTCAGATCAAAGTTGTGAGCTACAAATGTATGGTAATAAAATTAATTTTAACATTAAAATCACTGTAGAGGAGTGATTTTTGAACATACATTCAGGCTAGAAAGCCTGGAGCTATGTTAAAAATCTCTCCCTCACAGTGATTATTTGCTCTTATTTTGAATTGAAAGCTTAGTTCATTATCCTCTTTTTTCCATTCCAACATTCAAGGCTAACAATCTACAGATATGTACTCACTAGCATATAACCTTAAAACATACAATTTTAAACATTACTTTAAGTAAGTGTAACCATTATACCATTATACATACATTATACAAAACATTATTTTGAGCGACAAATAAACAGAAGTAAAGAAGCTCAATAACATAACAACAATAATGACAGGAAAATAAGGAGACTAAAAAAATTAATCATCGGAAAGTTTGTTGTCATTAACCATCGGAGACACCAATCAATTAACAGAGTTTAGTTATTAAAATTAAAATAACTCACCAATAAATCTATTTCTTTCAGGTAGGTGTAACTCAGGATTAATCACTGAACCTACGTAAAGATAATGACACAAATAAAGCTTTGGAAATATAAGCAAATAACCACCACTAATTGCCACCTTCTTAAATAAATGCTGCCTTCTTGAATCGAGAAGTGTAACACGTTCTGCCCTCTAATAAACGCTGCCCTTCAATAATGTTTATTACAACAAAACTGTGTTTATTAGAAAAATCTACCAATGGGTGATGTTCCATGGTATAGAATCTGTTGATATGATAAGGGGTGGTCATCATGTTTCGTCAAAAAGGATGCATGACTCGATTAGGATCATGCCATTGGTTTTGATTTGGGTAGTTTTGTTAGCAAGCATTTTAGAAAAGTTGTGAGATGAATTTAGGACATTCCAGCTAGGTTATTCTGATGGATTTGGGTTAATCCATGCGGATCCAGTTTGGGAGTAATTTGTGCTGAATGCATAGGCCAGTCTAGTCAGAGCTAGGCTTGTTTATGGAAAGTTCACAACGTTACTTGGGCTGATGATTTCTAAATGTCTATTGAGATTTTTAATTTTTGAATTCACCGTGTATGAATTCTTCGAAAATTAAAATTGTTAATGATTAAATCCAGACTTTAAAATAAAAGCCGCCCTCTTTTAAATGCCACCCTCCAATAAACGCTGACTTTTTAACTTAAAAAAACAAGAAATAAATGATGCAATGTTTATTTGAAGAAATATGGTATGTATGAAACTTGTGCGCCACAGTGAAAGTAAACAAATCACTATAAAGGAGTGATTTTTGGAGCATTACTTCAGGCTACAAAGCCTGAAGAAATGCTCAAAAATTCCTCCACCACAGTGATTTAATTGATCTTAATTTAATTGATCTCAAACACTGATCAACCTGTTCCAGACAAATTGTAACAAGCAAATTTTAGAATGCAAATATCAAAACCGTCAACAAAGAAACTTGCAGTCAAATAGTTTCTTCCTTCATTAAACATAAACCAATTAATTTTAAGATTGTTATAAGAGACACAAAACATACATTTAACTGGGTCAAGCCATTCAGATGGTATATCTAAAAAAACAAATAAATAACAGCTACAGAGAAGAGTATTGAGTCAATGATCTTGTAATGGATTGGTTCCTTCATACTGAAGAAACCAATCCATTGCAATATGGTTGACTTTGTGCTCTCCTCTGTAGATTTTATTTTCTTTCATTGCAAATAAACCAATCAAATTGTAAAAGCACTGTACTCTCCACTAAAAATAGTTTATCATTGTTACCTTTAATTGTGTACTTTGATTTGAACCATGGCTCAACTTTATTGCATATTTTTGAATTATTCTTTGAGAGTAAAAACATGTTTACTTTATCAGGTGTTAAAACATTTTGTATGTCTTTGATGAGCTAGTAAACAACAAATGATAAATATAAACACTACGGAGGAACAATTAAAGACATAACCCAGTGAACAAAAACCTGTTAAACGCCAGTAGTAAAGATGCTAGAACAATGCAGAACAGCATGGTTCCAGTGTGCTTACTGTGGACTTTGAACAGGTGTACCCCAACTTGTCTCCTTATTCATAGTTTTGAATATTTTTAAGTCTCCACTTTTGAAAAATCCATTCTTTGCCAGTGAATAAAACAAAAATAATAAAAATCGATGAAATAAAAAATCATGAAATTCGCCTGCCAAACCAAGTGAAAGTTTAACCTAGCACATGGAAATGATTATGTCATACATTATAGTACTATATAAATTATTTTAGTGATCATATATTTTCGCAGTGATGTATTTAATTACATGGGTTATAAAATAGAGAATATGCTATAAACATATGCTATAATGTATATAGGTTATGTGCATGTAGGCTATTTAGAAACACTAAACAATACAAAAAAAGCAATTATATTCTTATATTATTTCTAATGCACAATAGGAATAACCAATGTCGTAAAAGATCATAAACTTAACAGTGGTGTAGTAATTATGTTTTAGAACAAATTATAGTGTCATTAAGATTGTTTCAAATATTGAAGGAAGCTTGCTAAAAACACAACAGAGGTTAATTTATCTCTTTATAATATTTAGCTTATTTTTCAACAAACTGAGGAAGAAGCTTTCCCAAAATTAAAAAGTGGATGCCACAAAAATCCAGGTCAAAGTCTCATAGCAAATATATATTTTATTAACTTTAAAATCCGAATGTGATTGTAGTCAAATCCTTATAAACAGGAAAAAAAAATCAGAAAATTTTGGAGTCACTATTCAAGTTTTGAGTATAAGTTTTGATCATATGTTGTCAAAGTCTCATAGAAATTAAAATTAAATTCTCAAATGATTTTTTAAGTTTACAACTTTTGACTAAATGTGGTCAAAACCTCACAGAATTCAAAAGTTTTAAAAAAAATCCCTTTTTCACCAAAAAAACACAATTATTTCCCCCAAAAAAAGTTAGCAATTTGTGTCTTTATGTCTGATATTCGGAAGAAACCAAATAAGCTTTTGTAAATCCTTCTGATAATATTGAACACTGGTCTAATAAGAATAGTAGCGCATTGACACTGCCACTGAAAATGAATATTGTAGCTCACTCAAATTCTGCTCAAATGTCATCATTTGAAACTGTTTTTGATACTGTAAACAGTGTTACTATACAAAAACTACAAGACTCGCTATAACCATTTTGTTGATAAAACATGTGAAGGGTTCAACCAGCTGATGGGTTCCTTAAGTCAGGTGCAAACTGCCCAACTATAATTGAAAACATCACATCAAACATTTTGCCAACATGCTTGGATGGTTTGCAATAGTTCAATTGCAATATTGCTGTTGATGTCAAAAATTTTAGCGAGGGCTTCAAAGAACTTTGAATCTTTGAATGCATTCAAGCAAGTCTAACATTCTTCAAACATGTTGGAAGACCATCAAATATGCACCACAAACTGATCAAACATGTTGTCACACATTCCTGAGATTGTATGGATGTATTTAATACCTTAGGATCAAATTTAGGGATAAGCATTGGTCCAGTTATCCAGTCATCCTCCTCGTATATCTAAACATTTGATAGGCTTGAATTTATCTGACTATATCCACTATTTTTGAATACAGCAACAGAACTTCCAAAAATAAGAGGTCGTATCATATCAGTTCCTACAATCACATATAAATAGAACATACTTCCTACTGAAATGACTTTGTAATGATCATTTATAAATCGTTATTGAAGTTTCAGACTCTCTGCTAAGGAACTTAAAATTAATTTCACATTAAAGAATTATTTGAAAAAATCCAATTCAAGGAGGAGGGGCACTTATTCAAGAAGGGGGCACTTAATCAGACACTTATGGTATCTGATTTTAAGTAGCTGATATAGCATAATTAATACATGACTCCAATTCTAATGACTATTCAAAATATGAAAGATGCATCATATCAATATTATAATAAAAGACTTTCTTAGGAAGTATAGTTTCACATTGTTTAGTATTTGATTATAACAACACTTACAGTCATATTTTCAACAATACCTTCCACATAACTAACAGGTTCTTCCTAAGGAAAATGTTGCATACTATAATGTGCTACTCCAAATTACCTCAAAACATATAGTAATGCATCTCCATCTGTGAATGCCTGTATCAGATATACAACTACAATCTACAGACATTAACAGATAATGCCACTCATTATATTGTGGATTTCAGTGGGCAAGGCCACTACTAGGAGAGGGGTACTTTTTTTGTCTTATCCAGATCTTAACCAATCTCCTGATAGGTGATACAAGCCTCAACCTACCGTATTTACCCGGAACCACTTTACAGGGAAACAGTTAGACGGCAGTACTTCCAGGGATGACTCAAAATTTTTGCTTGAGCATGGTTTGAACAAACAGATCATAAACACCACCATGTGATTATAAAGATGTACTAGACAACATTTTTCAGTTCTGTTTTCAGGTATTGCAAGCTAAAGGATTATCTCAAAATTTCGCTCCAAATTCAATTTTTTGGTGGGATCAAATCAACAAAAATTGATAAAATTCAACAAAAATGAATAAGCACAGAAATGTGTTTGGTCAACGAACTTGCAAAGAAACTAATTCATTCTAAGATCGTTGACTGAGTATGTAGGTTTTATTTTTGAGATGGTCCCTAATTGATACAGGTTTTACAGGTTTTATAGAATTCGAATGAATCAAAAATACCCTCATAAATCAGAGAAGAAGGGAATGGTCATGTAACCAAAATTATCCAAATGATGTCCTTCAATACATGTAATAATTGGACAAAGTTTCGTGTTCCAACTCCAAATGTAACTTAACCCTATTAATGCCGGGGTATCTTGGGTATTCATGCAAATATGGCCACATCATCTTGAAAGTTTCAACTCCCTAGCATTAATGTAAAAATAGTTATTAAAGATAACATTTAAAACTTGAACTTGTGCTCAAAAATCAATTCTCCATGGTGATTATTTTCTGTGTTCTGTATTTCTGTATTTCTGTTTTTTGGGCACAAAGACACCCTCCTTTATTAAAGTAAGCTTACCGGTTCAAGAAATCTGAAACCAGTTTGATCTATTGTTGTAGTTTCATCGTAAATTCTAGAAAAAAATGTCACAATACATTTTAATGAATGATCTCCAGAGAACAGTACAAAAAATAATGCTTACAGAGAAACAAACCAATTACAATGTTTGAAATAAGAACAATAATCATTGTAGAGAAGAGTTTTTGAGAATTGCTTCAGGCTTTCTAGTCTGAAACAATGTTCAAAAATCACTTTCAAATACTGAATTATGTGTTGTAATGAACGGAGCACCCAGTTATTTCGTGTCAAGTGTACATAACCTTCATTGTGGAAAGTTTGATATACAACTCTAGAGGTCTTTAAAGCAATATTTCTCCTGAGGGTACTAATAAATAAATACAGCAGTCCTGTCCTGGGAGCAAGTTGGATGTTTAGCCAGTTGTAACTTAACTTCAGTTGAATGTGGATGTCCTAGGGTATAAAATCTCTCTGTTATTTACTAAAATCAAAACTTACTCTCGTGGTGGTTCTTTGCTTTGCAACAACGCAATGTATTGGAATATAGTATGGATTACCTATGAAAAACAAAGATGGAATCTCGAAAGGGACACAAGTACATCTTAAACTATACTTCTTAATAATGGTAAATAACATATAAATAAGTGAATGTATAAGCAACATTCCTGGACAAACATAGTAGCATAACAGAGTTTTAGAAATTCGTACACCAAAAATAATAAATTAAGCACCACTCTCCATTAAGTGTCATATTTAAATAACTTCAACATTACAAATTATACTTGGTTGATGTCAAGTGGAAAAATTCAAACAAGATGTGATTCCTTCTAACATCTTAGATAGCATTTCTAAAGAAAAAGTGTGATAACAAAATAACAAAATCGAAACTTAAATGTTAGATGCATACCTCAGTAATATTCTCAAGTCCCTCATCTGTTAATTCTACATCACAATGAAATGTGGAAACCATTGACCAATCAGCTTTGTAGGCATCTAACGAAGAAATATAACCCCTAAAAATAAAATGATCAGAATTAAGCATTATGAAATTACTTTAAATTCTTTACTTGAGCAGTTCACATTATTTAGTATTCTTTTCTAAGAACACAATGAATTAAAGATGTGCTATTAATTGATTTGTCATTATCATCGTGAAATTTGATAAAAGTTAAAATAGAAACTATATTACATAATAATTGTGAGATATGTGTTTGAAGAATCTTCCAATAAGAGCAAATATTCACTGTGGGGGAGTGATTTTTAAGCACAGCTATAAAGCCTAAATCTATACTCAAAAATCACTCCGTTAGAGGAAAGAATCGACAATCTTGTAATGTGTTGCTTTCTGAAGAAGTACTCCATTGAAACTTGGCAGGCTAATAGTGTGTCATGAAAGGAATAATTTAGAATAATTTTTTCTTTGCTGATGTCAGCATTTTTCCAATGACGTCATCACAAAAATTTTAAAATAGTAAATTTTGCATAAAACGTTTATCTTGTTAGAATTACAATTAAAAGAGTTCTAGATAACGTTTTTCCTTTCTGATTTCAGTTTTAGACAGCTATTGTCTTGTTCTTTAACATAGTTTCTGGGGTTTTAACAAAAACATTGCAAAATACCAAAATTATTGCCCAAAAATTCAATTTTAGGAAAAATTCGATTAGTCATGTGACCAAAACCAAAAGTTTCATGTAAATGTTATTCAAACACAAGTTATTGCAAAATGTTGAATCGTTGATTTATATGGGATTTCCCTATGTAGAAATAGGTAGTCTCAGGTTATGGCTATATTTTTTAATCCACTGATGTAATCAAGCTAAAATATTAACAATTTGGGTCTCATAGAGAGTTGGAAAAAGTTAGAAACTTCCAATACTATTTTTTTTAGTGGTTCAGACTTTAGAATAAAAATGTGACAGGGGGGGGGGCGAATCCCCCCAAGTTGAAATAGAATTAAAACACAGGTTCTCACATGATCACATCCCCATGTGTTTTACGGAGTTCCTCAAATTCGCATGTATTAAATTAATTCTATCAATATATGGGGAAATTTCCTGTCTAAAAAAAATAAATTGAAAACGGATAAAACAATTATATTTTGTGGTAATTAATGTTTACAACTTTTTCAAAAATCGTGAAAAACACAAAATTTTGTGCCAGCAAAATTTTATATATTTCAGGTATTATGCTGAAGAATGGTCAATATATATTAGCAGAAGATTTTGACAAGCCTTGAAACGTCTGACTTTCCTATACAGCAGCAAGTTTTGAAGTATAAATTTACATTTCCAACCAATTGCTTATTCTAATCTATGTTCTTACCTATGTTTCAGAAGAGATGTCACACTTCCTTTACTTTCATTTTCAAGTAGGTGAGCCACAAAATAAGCAGGTTTACTTCTGAAAGAAAATATATACAGTGGTGTAAATAATCACTGCATGGGAGGAGATATTTTGAGTATATACGCTCAAAATATCCCTCCTCCACAGTGCTTATGTACTAATACTTACCACCAATAAATATATTAAACATTGAGAGTAATTTAAAGATGATTGTCACTTGCTACAGAAATTATACCAGATATGATTCATATGCATATGATTCATCCATATCAGCCAATCAGCCAACCATCTCATTCAAGAATAATAATTGCTGCAAGTACTTTTGAATGCACTATTCCAAACATTATGTTGTGTACATTATGAACCAGTTAAAGGGGAGCTAATGTTTAATACAGAGAGGGTGATGATCTGTGTGGGCGGGCAAAATATCTCCTCCCCCCTACCAAACATTTCTTAGTAACCCAAAAAAGATAAATGGTAGTAACTTTTATAAAATGATTACGCAAACTTTTGATTGGATAATGGTATTATAATAGACCTTTACACCGATTTCATTATGGATATCTTTTCGCTGTTCTAACAAAAAGTTGAATTACGTATTCCTCACCACTAATTATATTTAAACACAAATTTTTGCCTCTTTCTCTCCACCAGGTACGGATTTACAAGCATTATAAATTTTGCTATTTTCGCTATTCTAAATTTTAACTCATCCAAAAGGTTTCTGAGAATGCAGTTACTTCATATACTCAAAAAACGATAATATCTCCTAGGGTATATGAAAATATTTTCACGGTCAAAGCCTATAAAAATAATGCTTTCAGAAGGTTGCTAAACCTTTCAAGATATAATTGGCAATCTGAAATTATTTAGTTTTTTGATGGGGAATTCATATTTCTCTTGCAGTTATCTCTAAAATTGGCCAATCTTTTTTTGACTACATTGAATATTTGCTAATTGCACTTGAGGTTTATGAAAATATTTTTAGGGTCAAAGCTTTCTTAAAAAGTCTATTTTCAATATGCTGGTAAATGCTCTTTAAAAGCGCTTATGATGTGAAACTTTGTATTCTTGCTTTTTTTTTGACGAGAACTTCAGTTTGCTGTCCATATTTTAGAAAAATTTATATAAATTTTGTACATAATGGCATCGTTATTGGTAAATAGATCTATTAAACTTTCACAAGTTTCTTATCAACATGAGAGAATTCTGCTGACACAATTGACTTTCATGGAACATTGTTATATATTGTAATAATGTCACAACTTTGAAAGAAATTTCGATAGGTTTGGCACCCCATAAAGGCTGTCAATTTCATAAAATTATTTTGGCTTCGGTATGGAAGAGATTTTAATTTTCTTTCAGAATCTGCAGACAGGATTAAAAATTTTCCTGACCTTTGTAGGGCAAAAAACCTTTTCTCTATTACATTGCAAATTTAATGTGCTTTCAACAAATAATATTTTTTCACCAAAAAAAATTGTTTAGGATCTATTATTTTCTAATTTTAGTAATGTTCCCAGAATGAACAGTGCTTACTGTTAAAAATTTAACAAATTTATTCAAGTACAGTGACAATTTTCTGCAAAAAAAAAAGAGAGAATATAATGTAAACTATATAGAAGTAATATAAACTATATCCTGTATACCTCAAAGCTACATTTTTTAAATTTGAATGTAAAACTTTAAGGTCAGGACCTAAAATTTTAACTTTTTGTCAGGAGTTGCAATGAACATGTAAAAACATACCGTTTCACTAAATGTTGGTTCCTTTTCAACCCTAAATTCTGGAATAACTGCGTTCAAAAAAATATATAGATAACTAAATGGAAAAAAATGATAAAATGACAGCTGTACAATTGAAAACTATACTAAAAAAATACTTCTCTACATGTGATGTACAACATTTATTGTATTTTATTCTGCAGAATTCTTTTTTTTTATTAATAAAAATCCAAATCAATGTAAATTTTAAATATAATAAAATACCTATAAAATTGCCATTGAGTAACTGGTAAAACCCAAGAAAGGTATAAGTCATGGATGTCTTTCACTGAAGTTACTAAAACAATAAGAAGATTTAATGTAAACAAATAATTCAAGTGAACAGTATTGAAAGTATCCCAGCAAATCGAGTGAAAGCTTAACCTATTCCTTAAATATGATTTGAATAAGCTGACATTTGAAAAAGCCAACCTTGCTCCCAGGTTTCTTTGCCTTCTTAAAGGGAAAAATATGAACGACCCTACTTCTCATTATTTTTCCAAAAGGTAAAGACAAGAAATAATGTTTAACGACATGAGTATTATTATGAATTTAATAGCTAATAATAAATAATACAAAAATGTGTATACAGTTATCTAAACTGTTGAATATGGAATAAGTGTATGATAGGCTATAGTGTATTTGTTACAGAGGTAACTGCGTTAGAAAGATTTTTTAGAATATTTTCAGCTAGTTTCAAATCCTGTCTTACCATAATAAAGGTTATGATATACTGCTGGATCATCATAAGGATTCTAAGAATAAAAAGGAATAAAGGTCCTAATAAACGTCATCCAACATGGGGAGAAGTTGGATTCAATACATTGGTACCATTTAATAGGGTCTTAACAAAATCATATGTTCTGAAATTGAAGTCAGAATATACCCTCAAATTAAATTCGACAAACAACAAAGAACATTACTTATAAAATATGCACATAGAATTAGACACCTAAATAAGTACAACACGTTTCCACCTGTCACACCTTTTATTTCAAAACAGATATGTAATAAATTAGCATTGAATTAAAATTAATCAAAGGTACGGTATTGAAAGTAGCCTACCAAACCAAGTGAAAGTTGAACCTAAGCACATAAGTATGATTTGCATACACACATTATATAGTGTTTGTTTGAAATATGTCTTTATTAAAATGCTAAAGTTTCAGGTCAAATAAACAATTGAATACCTTTTTAAAGGTAAGATTATGTCTGGTCACTGCGGAGGAGATTAGTAAAATTTCATATCAAGAATTGACACCCTTATTTTACATGGAATTATGATTTTATATCTTAAAGTTTCAGGTCAATTAAAGGAGAACTAAGGTCAAACATTTTCTGCCATTTATTTCTTAGATTAAAGCTATGCAATGATTATTGCAGAGAAAAAATGTCATATCGTCACTACTTTGTCCATAGTTGACACACAAAGTGGCCTACCATGGTCGTAATTTGTCTGCTTTTTTATTCGGTTACCATAAGGTTTAAGCTTTAACGTGACGTCACATGTGCTACTTCTGTAACCATGCCATGCAGTAGCCGTGAAATGATTAGAACTTTGATAGCAAAGAAGAGAACTCTGCAAGATAGAAAACGTCAACTGCTCTAAGTGTGATGGCCAATGTATACCAATAATGACTTTAGCCAAACATTTGTCCTGACAAGACAAGATACAAACGAGGTTCTAGAAGATTTGTTCGAAGGTTGTGAATTTTTAATTCAAATCTTCATTCTTTGTACAGAGTACTACATCCATTTTGCATGTTCACATAAAACCATAATAAAACCTCTACTAACGTTTACTATATACTTAGCCAAGACCATCTAAAGTCAATAAAATTTGTACCCATCTACTTGAAAAATAAATAATGCAAACTTTGCTTCAAAAAACATTTCAATTTTTCTCCTATGTTGTTTATTAGTTTTGAAAAAGAATAAACATATCTTAATAAGAACATCTCCTGGAAAGGAGAGTGTATATTTAAATATACAATTAAATCACTGATGCGTGTAATATACACGCACATGCTTACTCTTTAATATAATGATATAACATGAATTTTGTGAATATAATTACGGGTTGATTGTCCTTGTTTAGCTTTTGTATTCCTCGCACAATAGCTCTGCTCTGAATAAAATTTAGAATACTAAACAAATCTCCGTGGAAGTGTGAAAAATAATAATATTATTACAAACTGAATAGCCACTATCCAACCCCGGCTGCAATTCTGTATGATTGCTGTATGATTCATTCATCAATCAAAACAACTTGGCAAAGAGAGACTTCAAAAAGAGAATTTTTTTCAACAACTTTATCAAGTGGCTAATTGAAGATGGTGTATAAAATCGTATGAAATATTATATTTACACGTACCAAAGACCGCAAATCAAGCAGCGTTCCTCAAAATGTAAACTGGAAGTAGCTTTCCTTCTCAACGATGTTAGGCAGGCACTGCTTGCATGCAAAGGAAGCATATCTTTTTTTTCCTCCGATGAAATATCAAGGAGAGGTGCAAATTTGCTTAGAGGTGCAAATTCAGCGCGGCGTTTTGACTCAATTAAAGATAGCATTATTAAAGAATGTTTAAAAATAAACCAGTGCTGAAGTCAAGATCGTTATCACTAGCTAACTACTGACAATTCCTAATTTTGCAAGCTCCCCTTCAGAGTATTCTGGTCCACAAGAGTAGCCACACCACTTCCCATCAAAATAGTCAGTATCTGAACAAGAATTATCTTTCATTTCAGAAAAAAAATTCTGGTGATTGAGAACTTCATGTGTGACTTCCAACAGACATTTTGTTTTTAATATTACCATGTAGCACATGTGATGTCATATTGCGTATGAAACAATGGTAACTAAAATTGCATAAGGCAACGACCGTGAGTGATTTTGATGGCAAATACACAGGCAAATATCAGGGTTTAGTTGCTATTGCTAATTTCAGATCATAGCCTCAAAAGTCACTCCTCAACAGTGGATATAAATTGCATATACACATTATACATCATAGCATTATGTACACACCAAATAAAAATAGAGAATGCACCTATGTTGTAGTAAGAGGTTTGGTTTTAAAGACTTGTGCATATGTATGTATATGCATATGTATATGATGTATATGCATGTGTATATATGTATGTATGTAATGTATATGTATGTATATATGTATGAATGTAATGCATATGTATGTATATGCATATGTATGCACATAAGATATATA
>JAULBZ010005435.1:0-13428 GCA_032360805.1 Neoturris breviconis | reverse complement strand
ATGTCGTCCTTTCCGAAACATTTAAGAAAATGTCTCCCATCATAAGTTTCTCAAAAACTGACTTGCCGCCGCCGCCGCCGCCGTCGCCAAGAACGTCCATTCCAATAACTCACACTACTCCGTATGTGTGATTTAATAATAAGGTTAGATCATGTATATTGTTAGGAGGGAAATACCCCGAGCCCCATAATCTTTTGAATCACAATTGTAGGAAAGATTAAGTACACCCAATGTTGATTCATACCAGGATGACTAATCAACATTGAATGTTTCCTCCTCCTTCTGTTGATCTTTTTTTATTGGAAATTCTTCCAAATTTTATTAAGTGGGGTGTTTATTAAGTGGGGTGTTGTCACAATGTTACTTTTCTATCACTTAATACAAGGTTTGTGTAATGTTTATATTGTCTTAAATGTTGTGTTGTCTTTAAGCAACATATTTTTTTTACTATTCACACTAAATCAATCAAACTTGTTACTTCAATACAGATACGCCAAGCAACATTGTTAGCATAGATGCTTATTTACTAATGTTATTTTACGCTTTGTTCTGATAGTAAAGAGTTTTTACATGATGTCACACATAAAACATCATGACAGGTTTATTTTTTTAAATATTCCAGAGGTATATAATCTAGCTTCCTAGGGATTTCTACTTTTCACCTTCAAAATCTGATATCTCCAACATCGATATGAAAATAGAAATTGTTCACACGAATTCTGAATTATGTCATGTGATGTCGCTTTCAACTAATGCAATGGCATCATTTAGAATTTGAGCAAACGAATTCGCCTAGTGGAGATGTGTCTTAAGGTCTGGATAAAACATTGTATTCGTTTGCAAAATCCTGCAGATCTTTGGGGTTGGGGCAAAACCCCGAAATCTTTGGCATTTTGGAGCTGTAGGAGGGTCTAAAACATGACTGAGTTGAACTTACAATCATGGTCAAAAATATTTGGTAAAAAGGGGAATTCGGGCAAAAAAATCGGAGTTTCAACAAGGTGTTAATACTGGCTACTTCAATTTCTAGTATTTTCGATAAACATTTCAAATAAGGTTGAAAACTAATTTTAATCTAGAAACTTTAGGTATGACAATAAGCTGAAAATCTTCCAAAAAGAATGTGATACGAACAAAACAATATTTGCAAAGATTGTTGCCATCAAGCCGTCGCTACCCATTCTCTTCGCTATAAAATGGTTTTTCCGAATTCCCGATTTTCACCGATTTTCTTCCCGGTTTCCGAATTATCCTATACAAACGACGATTACACGTTTTTCTTGATAAGCAACCAAGGTCAGGTGTTGATAGTAATGTTGCCTTCAAAATTCATGCTTTTTAGTAGTGATGTTGCTTATAATTGTCGCCAAGTAAACTGTTAGTTTATGGAACATAAAGGCACAATTATTATCAAGAAATACGAAATGTATAATACATACTTTTCTAAATTTTAAAATAACAAACTAAATTTTAGTATTTGGTGTGTACTGCTGCTTAACTTTGTGGAATAAATTTACTAGTGTTGCTTCCTAATTTATAAATTTTATGTTAAAGGCGGTCCATGTAAAGTAAAAAGGCTTGTTTTCTTCCTTGAAAGCATCACAATAATTTTTTTACCACTTAATCGAACGGTGTTGGCACAACACACTATAAACAAACGATGTTGAAATAGATAAGTAAATACAGTATATAATATAATATTGTTACTTTCGAAAGTTATTACAGCACTCCTTCTTGAGTCGTGAATTTATAAACATTCATTACAAAGTGAACGAAAATAAACAAATATTTCGTCAGAAAAGTAAATAAATGATATACCAAGGTTAAGAGAACGAAAACATTCCCACACAAATAACCATGAATACAAAAAATCAAATTAAACAAATGGGAAAACTCGATCTCAGGACATTTTTTCTCAAAGATATTACATAACTAATGCTCACAGAAGAGAAGTCCTTGGATCGAGGTTTATATTTCTCTAAAATCATGGATGTCTCTCAAATATTATTACAGTATTACAGTGAGCAAAAACTTGTTCAAAGTCCGCAGTAAACACGCTAGAACAACGTCATTCGGTGTTGTTCTGGCGTGTCCTCCCAGTTATAAGCCCAATAAAATGACTTTGAAATCATACCCCAGGACTTATTAAGCGGGATTTTAGGACTTATTAAGAAATAAGAAATATTAAATGAAGACTAGCTTGGAGTACTTTTAGGTCAGGACACTCCAGACTAGTTAAAAGGATGTTGTGACAAGAAAGATCATAAAGTCACAAGAAACAGTAACTAGACATTGATACATATGAAAGGAAATACATAAAATAAATACAGTACATTACCAACTTACTTATCTGACTTGGCACGTGTGTATTCTTGCGATGTAGTTATATTAAAAATGAGTAAAAATTCTGAACCATACGTTCCTTAAAGTTTGTTTATTTTCAAATTCCGTTATATTTCTAAGAATATAAACAAGGATGATGTCCGAATGACAAAAGCCTCATAAAATTTGTATCAGACGATTATATCTATATATATATCTATATATATATATATATTAGAGCCTGGTTCTTACTAACTGGTATAACCAATGAAAAACAGTTTGTTTAACACTAAATGCCTTTTCTTGACACCAATCCAACGACGTCCCCAAAGTGTCCTCTGTAAAAGCAACAACAAACAAAAAAGACAAAAAAACAATAATAATAATAATAATAAAAATATTAATCCTGCACTTTAACGAAGGTATCAAGTCTACAAATATTAAATCATTATTCATAAAAACCACCCAACGAAATAATATAGATACCTATTATAATAGCGTGTACTTTTCGTCATTACAAAATTAAAGGCGCGTAATCAATTTTTTATATTAGCTACGGTGCTACGGTGAAATGTTTATTTATAGCAGATACCAACGGTTCCAAATAACGAGGTTTCTCTACTTTTATATTACACGAGACGATGAGTACGCAATGGATTACAAAATGTTGATAAAGCACGTTTAATTTTCAAAAAGTGCGGGTCTATACAATCATAGGTATATCTATGATGCAATGAAGCTGATGTCGAAACTATCACAAAAAGTACATGTAAACAGTTATCGTAACGAAAAAAAACAGACTTTGTATGACCATAGATAGAGTTATTCGACATTTACGGACTTTGTATTACCATATATGGAGTTATTTTTCGGTACCAATTGCAGACCGGTATATAACCAAATGTATATACTGATATGAGTACTTTGAATCTTAGACGCGGAGAGGTGACACAAGAGTTGGATCACGACGTTATTTTGACGATGCGACGTGTATGCTAAATAGACGTCATGTGACCATGGAATGGTTGTTATTGGAACAAAAGTGGATTTCCTATTATTTATGTTGAGAACGAGGCACAAATTGAAGAAAAAATAGAAACAACGAGCCTGACGAGAATTTGACGTGCTCTTTTACAAAAGAACGTGTACTCTACAGTATCAAATAAGCTGGGGGACGCTTATTAATTTTTCGGAAAATCGCCTATTCCATGATGTCAATTTCTACCAATAGAGTGTCTTCTTTTAGCTTTCGCGCGGAATTTTTGTCTAATAGAATCGACGTAAGAGAAAAGTATTGTGTCAATGATCATCCTATGAATAAACAAATCAATTGACATCTACTTTGTTTGACGTTTAAAACAGTTATTTTTCTATGAAACTAAAAAAATATAAATAGCCTTTTGTAACTTAATCCAAGGTATTTCTATTTGCATGGTTGACATAGCTAAGGTTTGGAATACTTTTCCTAGAAAGTCTGACGTAAAAGAAACACGTATAGTTATTTCATAAAATGTCATAGTTGTACCATATTCTTCGAAAACGATAAATAGTCAGCCCTTCGTTAGTATGGTTGGGTACCCCAGGACATTTGTTACGTAAGAAGGTATTAGAACATTCAGGGGGCAAAAAGTCACAAAAGTATGATGCAGATTTTTAAAGTATGTAAGAAGATAACCTCCTGAATAATAATTTTTGTTATGTTACTTTCACAGCAAAATTTAAAAATTCAGGGGGCTCACACTATACTAATGAAGGGTTAAGTACAGTTAGGGATCTTCTCATATATCTTTCAAAGCAACTTTTTTGGTCTGTTAGGTAGCCTAAACGTGGATCCCTAAACGAGTTTCGCCCTAAACGATCTTGCATTTGAATAGTTTCTTTGTTCATGAAAAGGCGGTTTTAACCCTAATAGGACTAGACTTTTTTAAAGCTAAAAACTGGGGGAGCGGATTCTACCCTTCCCAATGATAACCTCTGAACGGCTAATGGTAACTTCATAAAACTTGGTACGATTATAGTCCACCATCAGAAAAACAACTTGATGTAAATATGCTTTTGCTAAGGTCAGCACTTTTTTGATGACGTCATCATATGTTTTTTTTAATCCGATTCTTTTTCAAAAAAGTATGTACTCAGTATGTACTCGGTATGTACTCGGTATGTACTCGGTATGTACTCGGTATGTACTCGGTATGTACTCGGTATGTACTCAGTATGTACTCAGTATGTACTCGGTATGTACTCGGTATGTACTCAGTATGTACTCAGTATGTACTCAGTATGTACTCGGTATGTACTCGGTTGTTGAACGCCAAGGGATTATATTTTGACATTTTTTAAAAAATATTTACCGAAACCATGCGAAATTTTTCCGAAAATCTAAAAAGGTCCGATTTTTTCCTAAATCAGAAAAATCGGAAAAATCGGTATATCTAGGATTTATATTTTGTAGAAAGAATTAAAATCATGAACCGATATATGGTTCAAATTTGAAGTTAATTGCATTATTTATACTAACGTTATTCATGTTTTCGTTTTTGTAGGAACTGACGCCAGAAAAGCTTATTTTATCATTGAATTTTGACACATAAAATGCGATCAAAAACGTTCTAGACAACATTATTTTTGGTTCTGATTTCGGATATTGGAAGCCAATCAATGCATTCTTAACATACTTTACGGGTTTTATAAAATACAAACAGAATGAGGTTCAGATAATCTCGAAAATCCGAAAATAGGTAATAGGTAAAATAAAATAAAATAAATAAAATAGGTAAAATCTGGGAAAACGGAATGGTCATTTAACAAAAATATGAAAAGAATTGACTAAAAATTGGTAGATAGAAGAAAAGTCATCCTAAATCATCCAGAACTACCTCTTTTTAATTTTCCATTAGCAAAGAATCTGTTTTTGAGAATAATGCGAGAGTATTACAACTTAGAAGCACTTATTGAAAATATTGAAACAATAATTTTTCCAACCATACGCTAACGAAAAAATAATAGTCTGTTTTTTTGCACCAAATCGTTCCAAATAGATTGAAATATGTTCGTTGAAAGTTTCAAATTGATTGCATTGGGATCCAAACCGATTTTTAGAAGGGGCTATCAAGGGAGGGCTACCCCCTCTTCTTCCTCCTCCCTGGGTGGGATTTCCAAAAAAGCCCGGGTAAGGTAGGGTTAAAGAAATTAAATTTGTCAAATGCAAGAACAATGAAAATACACACAACGGTATTATATCAACAAACTTGTAATTCATTGCAAGATCATTAATATCAAATTTCCCTACTCCCTTAAATTCTACAGTACTCGTAATAAAAATTGACACAGATAATGTTCTCATCAAACTCATTTATGACACAAGATGCCATTGTCTTTCTATTGTCCTGAGAACAATAGAATTCCTTGAATACAATAGAATATCGTACTTTCATGTGTTCGATGTGTTATTTCGTGAAATTTACGCCAAATACGCCATTTTATTTATAATATGCATTTTTGCATCCCAAAACAAAAACTATTTTCAAAGCTATATTACTATGTCGGTTGATAATAGGAGTAGTCACAGGACACTTGCAACGATCAGCAAAAAAAAATTCGATAAAAACTTTTGTGGAGTCCAGTATCACCTTTGTAAGTTTTAATCAAAATAAACAAATTTCTGGCCTACAAAATGCATACATGGCACGAGGTCAGGCAGGCACGTAAGGCAAGCAGGGAACGCGAGACACGTACGATACGTAGGGCACGTATGACACGTAGGGCACGGGAAGCACGCGATTCAGCAGACTCGCACGGTACACTTATATGTAAATTTAAATTTTGAAAAAGTACCATTGACATTATTTTCCAGGAAGCAATTGCATATTTCCCATTACTTGTACTGATTGCTGGTGCCTGTGCAAGTTTGCTGGTGAAGTTTGTCACTAAAAGAATTGGAAGTCAGGTAGATAGATATATCTAAATTAGAAAATTGTATTTTATGGACACATCCTTTATTAGAGCTTTTGAACTAGCTTAGGTCATTTTCAATAATGCCTTACGAACTCATTCAAACTGATTTTACAACTATCTTAACCCTATTTGGACGGGGCGTTAGGTGGGTTTAGATGGTGGAGGGCAGATTCAGAATTAGATGAACGTATTGTCATGAAACTTTGTATAGTAGTACTGCAACATCTAATAAAGATCTTAGAGTATTATCTTTTTGCTGACGTCATCAAAAATTACACTTACCATGATTTTTTTAAAAAAAAGTGTGTACATTTTTAAAGCTTGTGTTCTAAATCTGATTTTTACGTTCTGAAAGGCCGTACGAAGTTTTAAAACTAGCTTCCAGGTTTTTCACAAAATTGTATTGTTTTGTCGGAATATAGCGTCAAACTTAGCACAAACGCCAAAATATCAGAATATCCGGTATGACGTCACCAAATGATGTCATAACATTATGATGCCATAATTATTGCCATAGTTTTTACTTTTATGAGGATTTAATTAGCATTTTGAAAGGTGATTTCGAGTAATGACCAGTAACTTATGAAGATCATGTATGGTTCAATTAGGATTATACTAAATGTGATAAAGTTTCAAAGCAATTTTAAGTAAACTGGTACCCTGGCGGAATCCGCCAACAAAATCTCCGCCCTCCGCCTCATAATCGTTAATTAGTTTTTCGTTAATTATTGAAACGTTAGCCCAGTAGGCTTGCTCAAAGTCTGCAGTAAATACGCTTTAACCCTTCATTAGTATGGTGTGGACCCCCTGAATTTCAAATTTTTGCTGTGAAAGTAACATAAGAAAAATTATTGTTCAAGAGGTTATTTTCTTACATACTTTAAAAATCTGCATCATACTTTTGTGACTTTTTGCCCACTGAACCTTCTAATACCTTCCCTTGGGGTACCTCACCATACTAACAAAGGGCTAAGAACGTTGTTCAACGCTATTCTAGCGTCTTTACTGCTTACTCTGAACAATTGTTTGCCCACTGGTAAGTTTCCGATATTAAAATACCTTCCCTGGTACCGGGGGTGGCTAAAATAGTCCTCCATTTTTTATTTGTTTTCATAACTTTTGAACCAATGGTTTATATGACTATTTATATTGTTTTTGAATTTATTTTTTGCACCACCTGTTTTACAATGATGACGTCATCATGAGTGATGACGTCAGTAGAAAATAATTATACTAAAATGTTATTATTTGTTGATCTAACGTTCTGGAAAGTTTCAACACTACGGCATGGTTTTATCAAAAGCATGGAGGAAGGGAGGGGGGGGGGGCTTACAGGGCTCCCAAAACGCCCGACTTGAATAGGGTCAATATTTGCTTGTTTTATAGTTTGTTTATATAATCGGCGCATTGTGCATTATTGGAGCGAGTGTATGGCTGTTCTTCGTATCTGAACAACATCGAAAATCAGTGTATGGTGCAGCTTGGTTAGCTGGAACTGGAGGTTCTATAATTCTTGTTACATCTCTTTCAAAAACTGCTGAATTGATTGGACCAGATAAGGTAAAACTGCACTCTCCTTCGTTGAGTCTTTCCAGTGCCTTCTCCCAAAAAAAACACTATCACCGGTGGAGTGCTCATAAAATTTAAAAAAACAAAATTTAAAAATGGTGCAGTGAATGGAAATTTCTTCCAACTCAAACATCTAGATAACCTGAACAATGAACTCTGCTTAAAGAAGCCATTATAAATGGTACCGGATAACTAACTAAAACAATCCTTATGTTGTACTGTTTAATGTTTCCTCGACATTCCGATAACTCGAACTTTTGCAAAAATCAAGTAGGTGAATAAAAAAGATATTAAATGGAAAATCACAGTTAGGACCTGTTCATACGGAGGTGAGCGTTTGTTCTCGATACAATGCAATGACTTTCTTTCTGTGTAGGGACCGCACAAAAAAGAAGTTAGTTCATTGCAACAAGTATATACATTGGGCAACAAACGCCTTGTTTTCATCATTTGCGAAAAGGTCTCCATTCTATATCTCTGCTAAACTTCCTACCTAGCCTTACTGTGAGTCCATCTAGATCGGGAACTATCTACATAAGTATTTCCTTTCTGCTATGGCATGATAGGTTATGTTATGTAAAGCGACCTAAAGTCGCTGTTGGGAATCAATGTATGCAAGTTTTATGTTATGAATTTGTGAGGTTTGAACACCAAACTTCCTATAACGCTGGATGCAGATACATCACTCTAAGCTGCTGTACCAATAAAACCGATCTGCAACTAACAGAAAATGAGTGTAGTGTATGTTCAAATCTCACTAAAGGTGTATTTGTTTGGGTCGTCCAAATCATCCATGTCATCTGGATGACAAAATAAGCACGAAACAAATATAAAATGGACGAGTTGGATTGTTTTGATGCGTAGATTCACGTAGTGTTTCACCGGAATATAGAGCGATATGGCTAGGTAATTTCTTCTGTAATGAAGAATTTTGTGAGGTAATACCTGCAGTGTCTACAGTTTTTATTGACAAAATCCATATTGCACATGCGTTTACGTTAGACGGTCGCGACGGTCGCTTGTTGTCATTTAAAAACCCTAACAAAGATGGCGCTTTCGCTTTCGCAATCAGTAAACTGTGGGTAGTACGTATTACCATACGCATGTGTATTGTATACGTGTTATAAGTTCTTGTCTAATCAGTTATTGTGGTGGGTTGTTTGTTGGGACCTCGTTGAGAAATCGAGGTATCTCGGACGGGATGAATTTCCCAAACAAACAAAAAGACGACAAAAGACGAGGTGTGTTAAATCTGAAATCATCCAGATCGTTATGTCCCAGAACTGGACGACATGGATGACAACGGATGGTCGTCCAAGTCATCCAAAGGGTTAAAAAATGGAATTTCGGACGATATTAATGACTTAAACGAGATGGGTGACCGTAACAAATACACCCTAAGATACAACTTAGGCAAAATATTATATTAGGTCTCGGAATTTAAGTCGGCATTCTCCTTCCCTGGTATTTGTTTCGGTCATTTTGAGCACCTTTGGAGTTGCAGCCTGTTATTTCTGTAATATATGTTGTTCTTTTCACAGGAATCAGGCGCCTTTGTTTATTCGCTGATGGGTTTCACAGACAAGTTAAGTACTGGACTTGTAATCTTTGTCATTCAAGAAATAAAACCATCATCTACTGCTGGTGTCTGTGAAAGCTGTGGAAATTTTGCAAAGATAATTCAGACATGTGTTCCTGGCGGTTGTGCAATTTTGTCATTATTACTCATCATAATCTTTTCCCCACCAAATGTTACATGCTACAAAGAAGGTGATATAATAATAAAAAAGACCCAAGCTACAGACGCCCCGCAAGTCCCACAATTCGCAGACACCACTTAACTTTTGTGAGTATCTTACATCTCAGTGGTTCAAACTTTGCTCATAGTCCCCTGTAAAACACTAGAACAAGGTTTCCATCTTTTTCTTGCTCAAATTTGCCATTTTAAGCCTTATCATAGGAGATTGTGCTTTCTAAAATGAAGAGAAACTCAATAATGTCTACGTATCCACACACAAGTAGCAATATTTTTTGATCTAGAATGATTTCCTGGGCCATTCAGTGGAATTAAAGTTTGTTCGTATTGTAGAAGTCAACTGTTACAAATGTAACTATAGAGCTACAATCGTGATCATATATATTTGATAAAAAGGGAAATTCGTGCAAAAAAATGGAATTTAACTTTGACAAAAAGCCTTAAATGTTTACTAGCAAGGTGATCAGAACGAAAGTTCGAATTTGTTCTAAGAACCTGGGTACTAAGCTGCTAGAATCAAGATAATTTGTTGAATTTTTTAAGATCCTAAGCCCTAAGTCTTAAGTCTACTCGATAAATCTCTAGAAGCTTCTCATGGTTGTTTTTCGCACTTATATTTTACTTGTTGTGTATATCACCCTTTATAATTCACAGGTTTTATCATCATTTATGACCTTGATTGTACATTAATACTGTAGTTTTATGTTTATTTTTGCTGCCCGCTCTTGCGCAGAAATCTTTCTTTTGCAAGGAACTCATACCCGTTTTAATATTCATTAATGTTTTCCTACTAAAAGGATGTAATCATTATCTAGTCTGCGATATAAATACCCCTCTCTCTTGCTTGCTTTATAATGAAAATAGTCATCACGTGTTTATCTTTAGCATTTTCCTTTTTCTAATACTCTTTATACAATTGAAGAAATTATTACATATTATTTCTACATGACAAAAGGCTTTTTTTTGCCATGTATAAATAATAAATAATAATTTCTTACATTGTATAAAGAGTAAGAGAAAAACGAAACATGGTAATAAGTTCGTATGCCCTTTAATAATTAAGATATTTTCTTTATTATTTAGTTTCAGATGGATCAATTGTTGAGACAGATACGCAGCAATCGCATTACAATGAAGGGTTAGACTTATCTCCAGTCAATTTAGAAGATAAAGATTAATATTAAACTTTAGGACCAACCTGAGCCATTGCGTTTATGTGCCACTATGCAAAATTTGCCTTGAAGAATGTTCAATCCTACTTTTTATAGACAATATGGACATATGATATGATATTTTTGTTACTTTTTCATCGCCATCACATGTTCAATTTATTTGCAACTACTTGCATTCAACATCTTATTATGAACTTTATGAATTTTATGTTTGCGCGCTCAAAATATTGATGTTACACGACAATATTATGACAATTTTTTTAAAATAATATTATTTTAAAAAAATTGTTCAGTGTAACAGGCTCTTAAGACATGTATTGTCATATAATCGTGTAATTTATATATTGTATATGTTGTATGCTTGTTCAAAATCACTTGGCGCGTTTGCCTCGCTCATTCTTGGAATTTTTTTAGGTTTCTTGGCCTGTAAAATAGAACCACTGTACGTTTTTAAGATTCTAAACTAAAATTGCCTGAAACCGTAATATATGATATGTCAACTTCAAATCCAACAAGTCACATCGATCGTCGCGCGGGTTAACAAGGATCGCATCGCTCAGTGTGCGACCAGGCTAAGGTCAAAAAAATTGTTACTGGCCATTATAACGAAGTATCCTCTTCTGGGTGGTCTACACATAAAAGGTACCGAACTTAAAACACCAAACACCATTAGAATAATTGCATAGGTTCTATCAACACCACCACCAAAGATCCTCTGAAACTTACACATTTTATATCCCAGTGTAACGATATCACATTTATGCAAGAAACTCACATCATCGGTGATAACACCACCATCTTCGATGATGCCGTATTAAATAGGTGGACTTTTATCAACTATAGTTGGAAATTTAAGGCTGGTGCAGGAGTTGGCATATCTCTTTGGCCAGATGTGAAGTTGATAGACATAGAAACCATTCTGTAAGGTAGAATACTTTTAACACGTATTGTTCTTTATGGTATTAAAATATCTGAATTTTGTCCTTACGCTCCTACGAAGCAATATTCTGACTCCACCAAAGAAACATTCTTCAGCACTTTACATAAGGAAATTTAAAAACTACACCCCCATTTTAAAGTCCTAATAGGGGCAGACATAGGGGCACATATATTGGTTGCGATTCTTTTGATTCTTGGTCTTATCTCGGCCCCAACAACAGAGATCTCAAGACCAGCGACAATGAACAAGACTTCTCAGTTTATCCGAAAAATGCAAGCTTTTATTTATGAACTCTTTTTACTACTCCAAAACAATACATCGCCATACATGGTACTCAGCAACTGGCTTCACTTCACAATGTGCCCCCCCTTCCAGTAGAAATAGGGTTAATGGAAATCCGAAATTCTTAATTTGAATTCACCACCAGTGTAAACAAACCATCATTCGGCATAATAAAATGTGAATAATTACCGTGACGAATGTTGAATAATGCTATTGTGAACAGCAAATGTTTGATATACCGAACAGTTCAAGATGTATCAAAACAAATTAAAAGCCGTTGTTTGAAAGAATTAAGGACTTTCTTTAAGCTACGTTAAACGCTACGATCAATCGGCTCGATTTTGGTTACCGTCTTGGAAAATCGGCTACGACTCGGAAAAATCTGTACTCTTTCTACAGACTTTTATCTAAAAAGTAACATTTTCACCCCGTAATACTTGCGACGAAGCTGCGACGAACCGAAAGTGAAAGGGGTAATGAAAAAATATATAACTTTTTAAAGGTGGAAATATACCCTCTATTTCCAACTACAAGGTGGAAATATACCCTCTATTTCCAACTACAGAACGTAATCTACGGTTTACTGATAGGAAACTGAAGCTGAATATCAATCCGTTCTCGTAAATGTGGGACCGATTCGTTAAAATTTTGCAACATTCGTCAGATTTGATAGCGAAGCAAATAAATATTAGCCTGAGTGAAATACACGATTATTTCCTGATCGTGGGGAGGCCAGAAGTTCAGCTGCTCCCTGTTTACGCAGTAATAAAGCAAAATGTGACGAAGGGAGTGCATCGATTTAAGACAGTCGGCAGAGTATCTTCAACTGCACTTTTATTAATAAAGCTTTGTCGCGCGGCTAAGCTGACAAACCCTCTATCCGCTCATGCCCTGCCATTTCCATTTCGAATACTTGATTTGATTTTCTTGTTTCGAGACGGGTTGTTATGATTACCTTCCAGAAATAAGAATGCCGTTTAATACATTATTAATAGAATGCGTAGCAAATCTTTTACCACATTATTGCGGAATATCGGTCATAAATAACTACAACACAATATTTTACGATAAGGAAATTATCAAAAATAAAATTTACAGAAAGCAATCCATTGCATACTGCAACCAAAAGTAAAAGTGCACATACAGAAAATAATGATGAGAAGTGGTGCTAGAAATTATCAACGTATACATTTTACAGTGAAATTCAAACTTTGTATAAGTTGACACGTGGAACATATAAAAACATATAACACCATGGAAACAATATAAACTAGAAACCCATGGGTTTGAAAAATCACACATTTAGCACTTAAGCACACTTAAGCATGAACAAGATGCATCGCGTTTTGTCTGTGATGAGAGGAAGATGCTAAATCTAGCGCTCTCTCCTTCGCGCTAAAGCTAATAGCAAGAGAATACCAAGGATATCCTTG
>JAULBZ010005434.1:0-13429 GCA_032360805.1 Neoturris breviconis | reverse complement strand
CGTTAGAACAACGTTCTGTGAACGTTGTTCTAACGTTATTTTGCTGACTTTGAACAGGTTTTTGCCGGCTGGGTATAATATGTCTGATTGGATATCGTTTCACCAGGCTAATCCTGTGTCGAGTTGTAATATTTTTTGTAAAAGAAGTGTGCATATCAGAAGGCTGATTTCCTTGAGAATAATATTCCTTGATAAAAATTCCCCGGAATAAATGTATGCATGGTTAAACGATGTGAGTTTTCCTCACCGCACCCACATCGTTCGCAAGTCGTCCACTTTTATTTGTTTCTCTTCAGGAAATAGACATCATTTTCAAATTTCAAAAATTCCGATATGATAAAATAATCGAAAATATCCAATTTGTCACGTGATTAACATTTGCGGAATATATCAACTCGAATTTTCCCTGTAGCTATTCCCAATATTCTGTGTAAGTGGTTTCTAAACATGGTCATAAGGTGTGCTATTGATTATGAAAAACATTGAAAAACTTCCGACTTCTTTGAGCAGAATTTATATAGTAAGAACTAAGAGGGGATGTATTCCACCCCTACCTAACTAGCCACCGAGAATTCATCCCAAGAAGAATATGTTTTGTCAAGTATATTAAATTTATGTTTAGAAGTTACAAAGTCTTCGTTATGTTTGAATTACTGGAACATGGATGTGTCGATGAACAAAATTAACAAAATGAACAAAACTAACTCCTTAGTGGGTGAAGACCTTTAGAAGTCTTCGTTATGTTTGAATTACTGGAATTGTCGGAACATGGATGTGTCGATGAACAAAATTAACAAAATTAACAAAATTAACTCCTTAGTGGGTGAAGACCTTTAGAAGTCTTCGTTATGTTTGAATTACTGGAATTGTCGAAACATGGATGTGTCGATGAACAAAATTAACTTCTTAGTGGGTAAAGCCCTTTATAAAGTCATCAGTAAGAACGCTTGAACAACGTCGTTTGATGTTGTTTTAGCGCATTTTCTGCAGAGTTTAACTAACAAGTTTGAGCCGACTGGGTAAAGTGAGATCAATAATATTACACAGACGTCTGGCATGAGAGCGTAAGGTTATACTGAGACGAGGTGGTATTACGATGTGGTTTACTGGAAATTGTAATATTTTTGTTATCACTGTGGAGGAGCGATTATTTGCTCTTATTTTGGATTAATAGTTGTATTTACATTTATTTATACAATTTGCTTGAAAAAATATATTACAATACACAAGTCTCTTTACCCGCCGTCATACGACGTCGAAACAACGGCAAAATGACGTCGCGAAGTCGTTTTGATGTTGTTACGACGTCGTATGCCCACTGGGTTATATGTTCATTACTAATCTGTAACAAATTTCTTATGTTGCATTATGGAATCTTATACATCAACTGTCATATAATCTCTCGAATATCATTTCACTAGCAACAAAATGGATTACTGAAGATTTTGAAGATTTCCATCAAATTCCAGAAGTGCGATTAAGTATCCATAAATCTTTTTTCGTCACGAATATGACCTCCTGATATTCCGATATTTGTCATATAAAATTTTCTTTAATCTTAATATTTAAGGGGGTTAGATAATAAAACATCGAATAAAAATAGTTAAAACATTTTTATAAGCATTGCCCCCTAAAAATATAAAAAAGAACATAAGAACGACTCCAAAAATATTGCGAATACGGGTGTCTGAAAGGAATTTCATCAATTAATATGCAGTACCAAACATAAACCAAACTATTATTTGATCCTTTTAAAATGTGTGTATCCATATACCGTAATACCATTTATATAAAATTCTGGACATTTATCTTCATTTTTCTTAGGAGGTGTGAACACATATTCTTCTTTCAATAAACCTAGTGCCACCATCCAACATTGTCTATTATTATTGAATGTCTTTAAAGTATATCCTTTATAAGCAGTTAATGGAATGTTTAACCATTCTAATTCGATATTAAGGATTCCGTTGCTGTATGATATATTGCATGGCTTTGTAATATATGGCCAATATGTTGTCATTTGATATATACCAGTAAAGTGTTGAGGATTTTCTGGTAAGACATACTGAAACTAAAAGTATCAAATAAAATCTTAGTGGTCACTCGACGTATAATCAACGTCGAAAAGACGTCGTGTTGACGTCTAGACGACGAAAATACGTCGTTTTGACGATTGGACGTTAAAACGACGTATTTTTGACGCCGATAAGACATCGAGTACCTCCAGTATTAATTTCTTATCTTATACATGTTATATTATACTTGTTAAATCCTAAATTGTGAACAAAAACTTGTTCAAATTTTCTAGCGTCTTACTGCGGATTTTGAACAAGTTGTCGTCCATTGGCAGATACGGTAAACCTGTTTACGCAGGAGGATTTAAAGTAGCATATTGTGTGTGTTATAAATATAAAGATATAAAGACACGGTGTTAAGTTCTGCTGAATACTTTCCCGTTTAGTTTCGTATGCACGTTTTTTTTATAAGCATTATTAGATTTTGACTGAGGCTTAACTTCAAACCGCGACTCCAAATATTTCTATGGGCATCCCTCCTAAATAAATATGTTTAATCAACGTATTAGATTAACATGCTCTTTTTTACGCACTTTCTTTTCTGTAACACTTTGTGTTTTCTGAGATCTTAAAGGTAAGAGGGCTAATTTTCAGCCTGTTCATGATTATAAAGGTGATGGTAATAACACAAATCGTGTATGGCAATACAAAGAGTCAATACAAGGTGATCTACGCAATCGATATCGACAATCTTGCATATAGTAAGAGAAATGTCTCATTTTGGCAATGGCGTTAGAGCGCCCCAAAACCAGCTTCTTTGGTAGGGAAATCAACTAAAATTGACAAAGTTCAACATCGGTACAGAAGTGTGTTTAAGTCCATGAGCTTGCAATAGATTGGTTTCTTCGGTACGAAGAAGAAGAAACCAATCCATTACAAGACCATTGACTCAGTGCTCTCCTCTGTAGATTTAATTCTTCAGACAGTCCCTTAGAAATACGTGAGAATATTACTTGAGAAAAATATCCTAATGGATTTAAATTTTAATTTCTTATAGTCTGTCCAAAATCTTTTGCAGACTTAAAATAGAATTCGATATCAATAATCGAAAATAAGTCAACAAGTTTGCTTTCACTTCTCTATCACAAAGACACCACCTTGCAGGCATGCCACGTCGGATTACCGATTGAAACAATGTCAAAACGGCGTCACGTATCCACTGGTTAATCTACTTTACACAGATGCTAAATCGAGGTTGATTTCTTACCTGTAGTTGTTTTCTCTTCAGTAGTTTGTCAAGTGCTGGTACAAAATATTTATAGACAATACCCAAAGGTGAGTTTATATAGCCCTCAGTTTCTGCTGCAATTAGCATATTTATATCTAAAATAGAGAGAAAGAAAAAAACGAAACATAAAACAGTTGAAAATACAATAACAGGTTTCCTTCTATTCTTCTACAGGGCGGCCGCGGTGCCGCGGTTTCGCCGGCCCTGTCTTAAAATTATCATCCTATTATAATACTGAGAAGGTAAAGGAGTAGGAGCTTGAGAGCTAACTATCAAGGACTTTCTTTTAGTTTATTCCCTATTCACAGTGGGAACACATACCTAGTACACAAAAACTTGCTCAAAGTCTGCAGCAAGGGTGCTAGGATAACATTGAAAAAATTGTTGTAGCATCTTTTTACTGTGGACTTGAACAAGTTTTTGCCCAGTGGGTATTGCTCCGTGCCAAATTTGATGTGTTCCCCTAGCATGTCCCAACTGCAGTACTGTGGCAAATTTTATTTCTTAAAAGTAAGTAATTCCAAAGATCATATGGATCAACAAATCTCAGTTTTAATAGGGTTAAAGCCGGATTTCTACAAAAGGAATTTGCCGGCTAATTATTTCTGGGCATGTGCAGTTTGGTTTGTTATGGTTATAATTCAAACTACGCATGCTCAGATATATATCGCCGGCGAATTCGTCAGCTATTGACTTTGTGGAAATCGGGCTTAAGGCTTTAATTTATAATCATGGTAAAATTGAATTGTAATTGAATAAATCAAACATACTCGGTAGTGGTCGAAATAAGCTTTATAGCCCGAAGCTATTTTTAAAAATCACTCATCTGGAGTAATTATATGCATTTTCAGTGTACACGCGACGTCTTATCAATGTCGAAAAAACTTATTTTTAACGTTGATATGACGTCGCGTGTCGGCAGGGCTGTAATCATGCATAACTTCGATACTTACTTAATTTTATATCTGGTATAACGGTAAAACGCGCAGCATATCCTAATATGGAACCATCCTTCATATATGACCAATAGCCAATCTGTCCTTTATTGTATGGATCAATTGAAAATATTTCAAATGGACAACCTTGACTAGATTTATCAGACCAAATGTATTCTAAAAAAAGAGATAATAAATTTTGTTTATTTTCTACTGTTAAATTCTATTTGGTTAAACTATCCAATAAAAAAACTAGATTCTTATATAAATGAAATATAAAATATAAAAAACTTTCCGTGGCTATATTTCATTTTCCATGATTGCATGTGGAGGAGTGTTTTTTGAATACAGTTTTGAGTACAATTTACAAAGGGATTAATTAAATTGTATAATAGAATTAACTATAAAATTTTACATCTCTAATTGTTTTTCAATATTCTCATATTTTTCTAAAAATAATATTGAAGAAGGACGCTTCAATTCCTAAAATCCTAAAAAAAAACTATTATTATATATCTCCAAAAATTGAGGAAGAAGCTATTCTCCAAAATACAAAATGGATGCCAATAAAGATTCATGATCAAAGTCTCATAAAGAAATCTTTTTCAATAGTTTGCAAATTCCACACTTAGTATTTTCATGAATGTAGTTAAAGCCTCAAAGAAAAAAGAAAAGTCCACACTTACAGAATTCAAATTTTCTGCACTTTTGAAAAAATCTCTTTTTCACCGATACTCGGTCTATAGTCGCCAAAATCTAAACAATATTGGTCAGCGGTAACGTACTGTTGCATAGAAGGCTGATACTAAAACGGCAATTTGGACAGTTTTTGCCCGAATCTCGATCTCGAGTGGACAAAATCAAAATAATTGTTTGACAAGTCCTTTTAAAATATCGCCTCGCATGCTGGTACCAAATTCCAAAGTGGTAACACTTCAGGAACATCGTCTATTAAGAAAAGCGGTATACCACCGCTGCAAAGTGACGCTCGAAATCACTCGAAACTTAATTTGGCGGGCTAATAAAATAAAATACTAACCTGGCTTTAACATTCGATTTATAGCTATATTTGAAAGTAGTGAGGTTTTGGAACTTTGCAAAAACATAGATCCAAGCTATAAAAAATCACAGAGAAAGTCAATGAAAAACGAGTATATGAATGCACTAGAATCACTGCAAACGCTTCAAATACGTACTTTATCATAATTATTGATAATTAACGCCGTTGAATGCGGTTAACTTTCTGTAATTAGAACCCGTATGTATTTGATTAGTCCCCAAGCTCGTCCCCAGCCCCTTTTGTCTTTTTTTTATTTTTCTCTGGAGAAAAATAAAAAAAAAGACAAAAGGGGCTGGGGACGAGCTTGATTAGTCCCATTACTTGTTAAGCTTTCATAAATTCACCATTATAATTCGAAAGCTTTGTAATTTTAACTTAAAAATTTAAAATACAGACTGTGTATATAATAATAAACCTTTTCACAAATACATAAAAACGAGGCATTTGTTGCTCCAAAACGAACGTGTTGCAATGTAATAACTTCCTTTTTGGGCACTGACCGAAAGGTATAGGGGAAATTAATTCTGATTAAACCTGATCAGAGGAATAGGCAAAACCGCGTTGTTTAAACAAACATTGGTAAATGCTAAATTTACAGAAAATTAAGTGGAATTCGCGTATATTTCATGCAAAAAATAATAGTATTAACCTTAATAGTACTAACCTTACCCAAATCACTCAATGTAGAGTACATTCCACCAGTCGGTCTCAACCATCCCCATTCAAGTATATCAGCGGTTATACCACCAGGCACTGTGCTCACTGGAATTTTGTCTATTCTACAAATTAAAGATTTAACAGCCTTTACATGGACCTCTAAATGAGTTTCACCCTAAACAAAGTTTCATTTGATTAAATGCAAGCTCGTTTAGGGTGAAACTTGTCTAGGGGTTTATGTAAAGGCTGCCTTAAATAGTAAATACGGTAACCTAAGTAGAATATTTTAGTAGCACTTCCTTGAATGTTAATAAAGGCTTAGGAAGAATAAAGATTATTGGAAATAAAAATCGCGCGAATATATAAATAACCGAAGGTAATCTTTGAATCTTACTTAAATTTGAAAAAGGGCACTTGCGAATTGTAGAGAAGCACACGTTCTTTTTTCCCGGAACTATGCTAAGGAACAACAAAATATCTGTCTACATCTGAATGGAAAAATTCGACCAATATACTCATGCACTACAGCGTGAAAGGTTGCCGAATACAGACCCGTATATCTCCACTGTGTATTGCCATATATGACTATACACAATCCGTATATTCATTTTTCTGGATATCGTTAGGTAGAAGTGAAAATTATAATTACTTCTCTACTATATTAAATCCAGTGTTAGTCATATTCAATGGTTTCAAAATATTCTCTGTTATCCAATACTCAAATGTTTGATTTTTGAGTCTCGCAAGTATATTTCCAAGTATACCAAGACCGAGATTGCTAAAAGAAAGATGCAAAAAAATATTAAGTGGTATCTTAATCCTGTTCATACCAGGCTTTCTGTGGTATAAATATCCGCCCTCTCTCTATAATTCCTAAAGAAGTAAAGATATAGTGGTGAAATCAAGCAGGGTGTTACTTTAGGGTATTGCAAACATTTTGACGTAATTAATTTTTGATGATGTCATTAGACTGACACTATGAAAATGTCTAAAAAGTGTGGAAAATCTAGTCTAATAAAAACATATTTCTTACCATACTTCTATTAACAATAACAGACATTCAACATAAAGAGGAACATTAATGCACATAAAAGCAAAAAATGTTTTAAAAAAACTTTTGCAGCTTTAGCTTTGACCAGCTTTGACCAAATAGTCACTATCGCAACAAAATATTTTCTGGAAAAAAATCTAAAGTTGTCTCATATAAAAAATATTAAATGTCAAAAAAGTACAAGAAATTTTGGTCAAGTAAAAGTTACAAATCTTATTTTCCTGTCGTGACATTACTAGATAGCATTTTTTAGGATCCAAAACAAATAAAGAATTTAACCAAGATCATTTACCAAAGTTAAAACTTTCAACCCTGGGGGGGTTAAAACGACTGAAATTTGCTAGTCGTTCCAGGTGTCCGGTGACCACGCCCATTTTTGACCGATGTAGTAAAAAAAACCCTTGATTTTTCAGTGTCAAAATGCATATTATATATGGAATAGCATTTTACTATTAATATCTTGTTATTAATAATGTCTTTCATTCATTTATCATCATTTCTGCTAACTTTGGGTGAAATAACACATCAAAGACGCGAAAATACAATTTTCCATTGTTTTCAAGAAATTATATTGTTCTCAAGACAATAGAAGGACAATAGCCTATTGTCTACCAATTTTTGGACATTTTTGAATTAGGTTTGGTGAGAACATTATCTGTACTAACATTTATTAAGAAATTCAAAGTAGTTCAGAAGCTAAGGGGGAAGGGAAAATGCCAATTGCGTATTGACATTGTTTCAACATTGTTCTGACGTCGTGTGTCTGTAGGATACAGCTCTTTAGAATTTCTTGAGACTGAATGAAATAATTATTTTGCAGTAAAAAACAAATACCTGTATGAAGGAACTGTTCCTGGAGGATTTATTAATGTTACATTTTGCACACGTTTTAACACCACGGTTGTATTGTATGGACATAAATTCATATTCACCATTGGGTAACATGGAGCTTCACGTTGAAGACCTGATAACATACATGATAACTGTCTAAATGTAAGCAAAATATACCTATATATAAAACGTTGCCAATAAAAACAGATTAAATTTCCATTTCTATTAACTTTAGACTTTTTTTTAAAAGCAACTCTTTATAATTTGCGGACACCTTAAGCAAAATATACCCATCAAGGAGGCTTTCTATCAGGCGAAATTGATTGGCACGAATTCTAAATGAGTGCCGAGCACGGACTTGAACAGCGGACCTAAGCTAAGAAACTACGACTTAGGATTTTCGGACTTTTTGCAAACTCGAGAAATTCTGCCATTCCTAACAACCTAGTGCCCAGGCTCTTGGAACAAATTCGAATTTTAGCGAAGTTTGCCTTCCTAATCAAAATTCAAAGCTATTTGTCAAAGTTCTGACTTTTCACATGAACTTCACTTTGTCTCAAATATATATATAAACAGCATTATACATTTACGACATAAAACGAGTACCTTGAATTTCTGTCAATTTATTTCTAGAGTTAAACAAAATAATAAATAAGTAAACGATTAATAGTAATTAATTATTTGAGAGCATTTATCAAATCTATAAGTCTCCAACCATATGTAATAAATAAACTCAAAATACCTGAATGTGATTTGATTATTATTAAATGGGTTGATAACCGAAAACTCTGGTTCATATTTGATCACTTCATCGTCAATGCTATCTATTGTACCATCATCAACAAGTTTTTCAAGCATCATTACCTATAGAAAAACTATTGTAAATTTATAATGTGAAAAAGAAAATGAAAAAGTGCGTTCCAATCATTAAATTATATTGGGTATGGTTACGATTACCCAGTTTGTAAAAACAAGTTCAAAGTCTGCTGTAAAGACGCTAGAACAACCATTTCAACGTTGTTTTAGCGTCATTACTGAACAGGTTTTTGGCCACTGGGTAACTTCATAAATTTGACGGTGTGTTGCTATGACGTACTGTTGGATTTGAAATTTTATACTGAATATGTTTATGCTGTTTATTTTATACAAAAACTTACTTGTGAGAATTTTTTGTAATCAAAACATTATACTCATAACAAATATAAAAAGCCTAGGCTTGATAGGGTTAATTTCGGATCTCCACTATAGGCGAATTCGTTCGCATGAATTCTAAATGAAAGCAGTACATTGGTTGAAAGTGACATCACCTGTCAGTTTCAGTTCCAGGCAATGTCCCTTTCAACCAATGTAATGGCTTCATTTACATAAAACTTTTCTCAAGCACTGTTCATGATCATTGTCCCAGAGTGAAAGCCTACCAACTACGGTCCGGTATATCTCCGTATTCGGACTGAGTATTGTCATATATGGCTATACGATGCCACAGCATAAATGACTACCGAATACGGTCATGTATATTCTTGTACGTGGAATTTATATTGTCAAAAATGATAATACACAGCCCATATTCGGGAATATGCGGGAATATATTTGACAGCATTTCACGCTATGTGTCATCCGGTTTCTGATTGAATTTTTTAATGTTGGTTTAGTGATAAAACAAAGGATCTTTACCTAAACAAAAATATTTGCACCACCTGATTTCCAATGATGACGTCATCGGGAAAATAAATGATGCTAAAATGTTAGTTATCTGTTGATATAACTTTCCGGACTTACGGAGCCCCCCCAAAACCCGGCCTGAATAGGGTTAAATAGACTCTTATTAGTAAGTAGCTATATTGCAGATGTACAAAACTATTCGTACGTTTGCAAATACTGGCTGGCTATATCTGCGGCCAGTTTCATGAAGTTACCATCCAAATGGCGTTCAATAGCTATCTGGTAATTTTAAACTTGCTGTTGAAAAGCAGGTAGTGACAAAAGTGTCTAATAAGCGACTTTATGTGAGAAAAAAAAACATCTAGAGAACAGATAAGGATATTTTTCGCACCGAATTGACCGTCATGATAAAATAAACCCTCCCCGGCACGCGACGACTTATCAACGTCGAAATGGCGTCTTGTTGACGTCGCGACATTGATAAGTAGTCGCGTGCTCACTGGGATGGAATCAAAAAAAGGAAAATATGAATTTACCGTGAATATTTTACTGACACTTGCAATTGGATATATGGTATCTGATTCAGGTAAAGGAGATTCTGCATCCCTGAAATTCAATTTACCATGATGATGGGACCAAATTTGATCGCCCATATATAAAACATTGACTGAAAGTGCCTATTGGAACAAATACAAATGATATTTTGAATTTTAAGGATTGCATTCAGCGAACCCTAATTAGGTTGGTATAAAAAGAGGTTACCCAGTCGTCTTCAACGTTGATTTAACGTCATTACTGCGGACTTCAAACAAGTTTTCACCTACTGGTTAGGATGAGTAGGTATGGAGTTGAAACTTAGCAAGTAGTTAGAACATCTCTCCTTCTTTGCAAATATCAACAACAAAAATATTATAATGGCGGCTGGCGTTAGTGATGTCACTACTTTTTTGCCGACAAGTCGAAATTTTCCCCGAAAAGCAACCTTTTCATATTTTCGTTACCGTTTCGGAGGTATAAATAATTTGTCCGAGAAGTTATTTTCCCAAAGGGACCTCTTTTTAACGTTGCGACGTGGCGTCTCGTGCCTAAAGTTTTAGCGAGTTAAATTTAAATACTTACGTGGTATTTAGCCTTACTAAAAAGCTTAAATAGCTCATATGACACATTTACAATAGCAGATTTGATTTCGGGTTCATTCAGTATATTGTGTAATTTGATAGGCGAAGCTCGTATGAAACAACCCGCATTCCTTTTCTTATCTGCTTTTATAATCTAAAGAGAAAGAGAGAGAGATAACGAAATAAATTCATCAACAGACGGATAAATACTAGACGGATTGAACAAACTCTTCTTCGCCATCGTTTATTAAAGAAGCTTTGTTATAATTTACTTGTTCCATCCTTATCAAAAATTTCTTAAAAAATCGATGTTTTGGGGGGTGTTTATTAATAAATCAACATTTTCGGCCGAGCCGATTCTTCGACAGGGGCGTTTATTCGAAACAGGTACTGACGTCTAATCAACTTCGAAAAGACGTCGTTTTGACGTCTAGACAACAAAACAACGTCTTCTCGACATTGATTAGACATCCATTTAGATTCTCATTTGGAAACAGAAAAACGACAGAGACAATTAACTCAGTTGTTCAACTTTTTCTAGCGTCTTTACTGCGGCCTTCAAACATGGTATAGCCACTAGTTATATTACCCTTCTGTAGTATCAAATAAGTGGAGTGGAGTAGGAAGAGGGTTGGATATTCTTCTAAATTTATTAAACAAATTGACAAACTTCTATAGTTACTAAATGGACAAGACAACAATGGTACGGTGGCTCATGTGTGACATTTTTAAGGAACACTTATTACTTTTGTTGCCAAATTCTTAGCTCGCTCGTTAACGAATAAGTGGCGAATATCACAACAGACGCGATATTCGCTACTTACACGTCACTTATCCACCACATAAATTCTAAGTAGCGAATAAGTGGCGAATAACAATATTCGCCACTTATTCGCTACTCAGAATGTAAGTGACAGATAAGTGGCGAATATCACGATGGATGTGATATCCGCTACTTATCCGCCACTTACATTCTAAGTAGCGAGTAAGTGGCATATATCACGACCTACATACTGATAGCTGTGCATATAAAGTGAATGTAGGCCTTATTATGGAATCACGAAAGTAAAGTAGAGGAGGTAAAACTAGAGGTAGAATTTAAGTGGGGATAAGTGGCGGATAGGTAGCGGATATCGCGTCCGTCGTGATATTCGCCACTTAGAATTTATGTGGTGGATAAGTAGCGAATAAATAATGAGCTAAGATGTTTGCACTTAAACTATTAAAAAGGTGTACCTTAAAAATGTCACATATGAGCCACGGTACAATGGTACTTTACTATCGCTAACTCTAGGGTTTGTGTAGCAGGCAGTTGGCTAGGAACTAGTCGATTCATTTATTGTAAATAATGAATACGATATTTTTAACGCGTATTTGTTTATTTCCTAAACGTTAATAAGAGCGTGGAAATGGAAATTTTCACGAAGTCTACTTACATATTGCTTTAGTATAGTTTCTTTCTTTAGTTCCATAATATATAAAGTCGACAATGTAACAATGACAATAACAGATAAGACAAATAACATCCAGAATGCTGATTTTGGTTTGCATCCACAACAATGTGTCTTCTTTTTCTTTTTTGGAGATTTCTCTATTACTAATTCTAAAACACTATTTGTATTTTCAAATCTGGTGCTTGAACTCGGTACACTGCTGAATCTATCAAGTGGTACCTTTCCATTGGCTAGTCCATTCGTTAAAGGTAATTTTCCATTTGGTACACTGTTATGTCTGCCAGTAAAAGGTATATTTAAAGTTCCATTCGATGGAGTATAACGCAGATTCTGCTTTCCTTGCTCGTGAGTCTCCATGAAATTAGCATCCGACGAAGAAAGTGGATCTAAAGAAAATTTCATTCAACCATTATAACTAAATCATTATAAGTAATAGTCATAAGACAACATAGTGTGTGACGTCTTATCAACGACGACTTTTCGACGTCTTATCAACGATTTTTTGGCATTGATTATACGCTGCGTGCCTGCAGGCTTTGCTAAAATAATTGAACACAAAACGTACGAAAATTATTAAGATATACTATTTGTATACTGTAGATGCATATAATAATGAAAGTATCTAAGTGTTTTACGTTCATGATGTAATGTGTATACTGTATATGTATATGCATATAACATATTTAAAAAGAACACTGAGGATCTTGAAAAAATAACAAATTAAGAACAACCTGAGGCAGTTTTCAAAGCAAAGTCTTTTTAAGACGAATGTTCACTAGGCTAACTCGTTCGCACAAATTCTAAATGGAGCCCTTACATTTGTTGAAAGTGACGTCACCAAACAGGTGACGTCGCTTTCAATAAATGCAATGGCTTCATTTAGAATTCGTAGTGGAGATCCGTCTTTAGATGGAATATAAAGAGTACACAGAATATAGCTCATTTTATAATTTGATATACAAATATCTCTTATAACTTTCAACTCCACAAACATTGTAATATAGAGAACCGAATAAGAGGATACATAAAAGAAAGAAAACATGAGAATAAAATAAGAACAAGATGAGGCTAAAATCCTGAAAAAAAATTCTTACAAAAACCAATTGTAGTCGAAATCAGACCTCCAACGCTTACCATAGAATAACATTACCTGTATCAGTTAACTTGAAGTTTCACAAAGTATCGATACTTCACACTTATATAGCTCCTAAAGCTAAATGAACAATGCCCAAATATAGATAATTTACCAGAACAATGACTTTCCTCTTGAACTTATTTGATAGTTAAAGGTACATAATCACCTTTTTTGGTCAAATTTTCAATTTCTATGTCAAATGGATAAGTGGCACACACTGAAC
>JAULBZ010005433.1:0-13431 GCA_032360805.1 Neoturris breviconis | reverse complement strand
GTTCTAACGTTATTTTGCTGACTTTGAACAGGTTTTTGCCGGCTGGGTTAGAGCCAGCGCTTAGTTATGCACTGTAATCCTCGCATGATAAATGAGATATTTCTGTAATGTATATCACCATGTGGATAAAAGAACTCACATTCCCCTAACTACGAAGTCCTGGGAACGAGGTTGCATATTTCCCTAACATATTATTAGCACAGTAGGTTAGAGTGACGGTTAGAGCAAAACCACAAAGACTTCAAAATACTACATCCGATGTATATGATTGCAATAAAACTTGAGGTTTTCGATTTTCTCAAAAAATACTATGCGCTCTTAGAAAGTGAGTAAAGAAATTAATCCAATGTGCTATCTTATCGTTGCTCGTTATAATGATTTTGGAGATGATTTTTACTAAATGAACCAAAATTAACAAAAAGTTATAAAATAAATTGGTGCGTATGACGTCATATTGTTCCCAAGATGGTCTGGTCCACAAAAGGTACATTCCAGTCGGTAAATTATACAATGACGTCATAAATGTTAAAAATATTATGTTATCTGATGCAGAAAGTGTACATTACCACATTACAATGAAGCATTTATCCACGAAAATGTTATCAATTATTTTGAACAAACAAACTGCCAAATTTTGCGCAAGTAAATTAGAAAAAGTCCCAAAATTTCAAGACAAACGAAGTAGGAGAAAACGAATAATAAGAAATTCTTATTAAACTTTTCATCCTGTCGATTAATTGCAATATGGAAGCTGACCTGACCAAAAATAGGGACTGAATCCATAATAGTCTGTTAGAAAATGCATGTCACTATCCAACAAACACCATAAAAACCAAGCAAGATGCGAGAAAGAACATGCAACTAAAAATAGAAACAAATGTCAAAAAAATTCTCTTAACAGAACTTTTATTACATATTTTATTGCAAATCTTTAGATTATGCCAACAAAATTGAATTTGATTGGTTTACAAAATGTCCGACACTAAGTACTTTTCTTTCAAACTGCTTGCATAACATTTTTCAATTTTTAGCCTCTTGTGATTCTCAAGATTGGAAATATTACAACGGCTACTGCTACTGGAGCTCTTATTACCACAAAGAATCGAAACAGCGTCAAATTAATTGGTTTGGTGCTGCTCTTGAATGCCGAAAGAAGAATTCTGAGCTTGTTTCTATACATAGCGCAGCGGAAAACCATATGGTACACGTGCTAAATAGATGTATGAACACTTGGACTGGGTTAGTCGCGGTGAACTCGAGATCAAGTCACGCTAACTGGGAATGGTTTGATACTACAAAGCGTGACTATGCCATCTGGTACTCTAGTAGTTATCCGAAGCAGGGTAGCTCTGAGTGCAATTATTTATATGGAAATGGGAAAGGTTATTGGAAAAATGACTTGAACTGTGGTAGTTCTCAAATACATTATGTTTGCAAGAAACAAGCAAGTGGAAGTGGATCAAGTACAGCATCAAATTTAGGTCGTGGACCATGCGATCATGGATGGTCAGTTTTTGGTTCCAAATGTTACTATGTAAATACTACAAGAGTGGATTATTTTGCCGCTTTGATGGACTGTCAAGCGAAAAAGGCGAAACTTGTAACTTTACATAGTAGCAATGAAGCAGCAGATCTGAATCGCGTATTCAATTCGTGCGACACACCATGGCTTGGAATTGAGAATATAGATCCCAATAAAATTTCTTCTAATTCTGGTTGGAAATGGAATGATAATACCTCGATTGATTACCACAATTGGCAATATGGAAGGATTGATAATGATGTAAAGAAACAGTGTGGTCTCCTTAAACCTGGTTCAGTATGGGTTAATGCGTATTGCTGGGAATTGCATCCTTATGTTTGTGAGAAACCGAATCCTTTAACAAAGACTACCTAAAATCATAGTAACGCAGGACAAAAACTTATTTATAGTCTGTAGTAAAGACAGAAGAGCAACGTCTTTAATGTTGTTCTAGCGTCTTTATAGCAATAAGTTTTTGCCCGAGTTGGAACGTGTATTCACCACAACGTTGTAACCAAATTAGTCGAAGCAATAGACCTATTCACAAATACATGAGAACGAGGTGTTTGCTGCTCAAAGTAGAACTGTTGCAATATAATAACTTTTTTTTATGCAGGGCACTGCACAAAAAGGAAATTATTGCGTTGCATCAAGTTCTACTTTGAGCAGCCAACGCATCGTTTTCATGTATTTGTGAATAGGTCTATTGATAACGCTTCCATTCTGAGTTCAATCCTCTACTTATTTTATGCTATTACTAAGTTATTACTAAGGGACCAAAGCGGGAAAGAAAATAAATGTTACAAAAATGAAACTTCACAGATGCGTGCTATGTCAACGAGCTGAGCTCTCACCTGGTTGGTTATTTCGGTACGGAGAAATGATGGTATTTTTGCACAGGGACCAAAAACAACCACATTGATAATAATAATCCTAAATGAAGCCATTACATAGTTGAAAGTAACGTCACCTTTTAGATGATATCGCTTTCAACCAATGTAATACTTTTATTTAGAATTAGTGGAGATCCGGACACTACCAATTGAGCAATATTTTTTAGTATCTATAGTTTTCAACTTCAAACCTGAAAACAATGCTAACAAATCCTCATCCATAGGTGATTTCCAGTATATGCAGATGTTTGAACAGTGGAAAATCCTCTAAATCGGACCCATCTCAAGCGGACACTAGTACTGGCACCATTTAAGCCTATTTATTCAGAAAATTCAAATAATTCCTTAAATAGTTGCTACATCTTTTATGTGCCATTGATATCCACTTTAGGGAGGTTCACTGGTTTACTATATTAAGGCGGATTATTTTACTATATTAAGGCGGATACCTTTGCAGACTGCGATGTCTTAACAACGTTAAAAAGACGTGGTTTAGACGTCGCAACGTCAAAACGACGTTATTTCGACGTTGATAAGAAGTCGTGTGCCCAATGGTACAGCACCACAGTATTCTTGAAATTGGAATTTTAAAACGCACATTTTTTTTGAGATTTACTTGAAACCTAATCCGAAATCTATGAGGTTGTAGAAAGGCGTTAAAGCGCCTAATAATCTGACGGTTTTAACTCGCATAGTGCGCATACGCGAAGATAAACAGTTCATGTATAATAAATGATATTTTAAAAACAGTATTCCTGAAATTAGAAGTAAATTTTAAAACGTAGCTACATAGTTTTTGAGATTTACTTGAAACAAATTTTAAACTTAATTCAAAATCTAAGATGTCGTAGAAAAGCAATAAAGTACCTAAAAATGAAATGTTTTTAATACGCATAGTGCGCATGAGCGAAGAAACAATTCATGTATTTTTATTTATGCGCACTATGCGAGATAATAAATATGATATTTTAAAAATAGTATGATTTATGTCCAATGCGCAAGAATTGTTCAAAGTCCGCAGTAGAGATGCTGGAACAACGTTTTCAACGGTAAATTTAACCCTTTAGCCATCAGGGAGAGGGGAAGGGGGGGGGGGGGGGGGGCGGCCGTGCCACCGGCAAATCTATTTTGCGATAACATGTTTCCTATTAACGGTATGGTATTGAAATTTGATGACTTTGCCTAACTTTTATCAAAGATTGGGATTAAGGATATTTTTTAAAACTTTTTTGTTTACTTTTCCGATTTTCCTGATTTTTTTGAAAATATAAAATATTGTTAAACAGTCTCTGTTGTTGCTTGGTTATCTTTTCAACAAGTAAATAGTATTTATGGAAAGATTGAATGAAATATATGATTTTTTGAAAATTACAGATCAAATTATATATTTTACAGACCTGATAGTATATACTACAGATCACAAATTTACAGTGAAAGATGATGTCATAACAGATACCAATAACGTCAACAACTCAAATTTTTAAAGCAAAAGTGTTTGTATTACGTTGTATTATAAGTGTACCAAATTTCATGCCATATGTGTTAGTGGTTCGCAAATAATAGGCCGTTATCATTACAGCATTCTACAGACCCAAAACCTGATGTTATTGATGACGTCATAACATGTGCCAGTGACATCATTACATTAATAAAAAGGACAAAAACAGACAACTGGTCATAACTTGAACAGTAGTTAATATCTTTTCATAAGGTTTTACAGGTATACTCCCCTAGTCACCGCGAACACACCAATATAACTTTTATAACCTACATAAATTGCTATACAAACAAAGAAAGAGCAAAAAGTAAAAAAGTTAGAATTCACTAGTTAAGAAATATGATTTGTTCTGTTGTTGTTGTTTGTGTCAAAGAGAATTTATGATCGGATAAATTGTCTTCTTACAGAGTCAGAGAAAAAAGATAACAAATAAACTATAACAGAAACAGAACAAAATATAAAATGAACAAAATATCAGACCAAAATCAAATCGAATGATGGTATTTGGTATAAATGATATTTATCCAGGAAATACAGCATGGTTTTGACAATTGTTCTGTAATTAAGATACTATTAGAAAATTGTTACCTTAATCTCTTAAAAATTGCTTGGCATTGTTTAACATATGGCTATAGATCTTCAGATGATGTATAATGGTTTTTCAACAATAACTTTTATTTTTGGTAGAAAAACTATTTCTTTCTGTATTTTGAGAGTAAATAAATTTTAAGAATTTGTTACTTTTGTCAACATTGCTACAGTTGTCCTGATTTGAGTGACTATCTGGAGTGGTTTTACCCAAATCAGGACAATTGTAGCAATGCTGACAAAGGCTTTTCCTATGCGTGAACAATCTCGCTGGTATTGCGTTCCTTAGCACATCAGTTGCAATCGGGTTAATATGAGAGTCGTTAAGCGAGTCTCTCTGGAAGAGGCTAAGCGCTCTCTCCTTCACGTTATTAAAGAGCCCAGAGGACTTTAAGTGAATACTAGATAAAAAAACCCTTTGCGGTGGAGAGTCTTACACAAACGGTAATTGATTTGTAATAAAATGTATTGTTTATATGATCATATGATCTTATTTCAATTGTTTGCATGATAGATGCACAGAATATAATAGATAAGATTTTTTTACAAAAAATTATTATCATTTGATGAATAATTATTTGCTATGAAGGCGAACAATGCAGAAAATTAACAAACCAGTTTTTAAAATTTATTTATATATATATAAGATTTTTTTTATTAAGAGTCGTAAGACATTTAAAATTACGATTCAACGGCACAGGGCTAACATAGCAGTAAATATTTTTACATATGCTAATACACCTAATATACTTAAGAAGACAAAAGAACAGGAATCATTTCACATAAAAAGTCTTGTCGTTCGTCTCTGTTTATTCTCAATAGGAAATATGCTAAGATAGCATTTATATTGCATACGCACTGAACAAATCTTACAGAGGAAGTACAGAAGAGGAAGTCTACAAAACAAATCTTTAGTTCTTGACTATGACAACAACAACAAAAACTACACGAATTGGGCCATTTTTATCTTGTTGCTTTTTGCCTACCTGAGCAGGAAAAGTTTCACTTTATTATTACTTCTTATAGCCAGTTTATATTTGTGCTTTTCTAATAAAAGTGAAAGTTAGATTCAAACTTCCACCAAATAGCTTCAAACACTCTTCTCTTCTTTTCGCAGAGAAACCGAAGTAAAGGCGCGTTGTACTGGTTAGAACTTAGAACCCGCACTGGCCGAACAAACAAAACACTCGCCAAGTTTTGGTATAAAATTTGGAGCCTACTCGACCAGAATCAATGCCTCGATTCCACTTACTGTTATCAGATTTATCAGAGGTGGGAGTGATTCGTTGCAAGATCTGTTGTGTACGGACGGACGGAAGGAGACAGGATCGGTAAACCAAACAATCTCTGCCTTTAGCGAGATTGAATAAACTAGGCATTCAGGAAAAAACACAAACATTTCAGCTAATTGTAACTTAACTGACATTTGTCTCTACTCAAAAATAAAAAGTATGTTACCTTTGTCTCCTAATTTTGTCTGCAATAGAAACATGTATTACATTATTTCTATTCATTTTTGAAAACGCTATTCTCTGAACTCTCAAAATTTCTTGGGAATAATTAATTATTTAGCTTTATTACCGTTGTCTCAAATGTAACATATGGTCTAAATGTCCAATAAATAGCCAAAAGGCAATTTTTTGCTTGAACATGTCCTAATGTCATTACCTATGATGACGTAATCAGGACCAAACAGGTGTCACAAAATGGTTTTACTACCTTAGGAGTAGACATTTTCGCTAGTATAAATTACCGCGAATTTCGCGAATTTTTGGCGATTTTGCAAAATTTAATACCCACGATAATTCTTAAAACTGCTCATTCGCGAAAATAAATACCCGCGAAAAAAAAAAGAACAAACAATTTTCATTGTAAGCGTTAACAAAGAAATCCTTTGTTTTATATACATTTTTTTGTGCAAGTTGCGATTCTTGCTATTTTGGTGAAACCGCCAGACATTTGTCGACTAGTACTGTAAGAAAAGTGAAAATTTCCAGATTTTCCAGCTGGGAAAATATCATATTTTCCCGGTAGGAAAATTTGGAAAATGTGACATTTTAACATTTTATAATGAGATTTTCCAGAGACAAATTTGAAAATGTGACATTTTGAATTTTATAAAATTTCGAGATATTTTCTAGGTTTTCCTGGTATTTATAGATATCCTAAATAGAAGTTACGGAGAATGTTATGTTTTCAGTTTAAACAGCTACATGATATTTTCGAGGTCATGTCACATTTTCAATTTTATAAAATATCGAAAATATGATATTTTCGAGTTTTTTTTTATTTTTGCAAGAATAAGACCAGGAAACGGCACCAGATCGATGTTTTCTTACACGGAAATATGATATTTCCTAACTACGGAAAATCCTGGAGAGTCTAATAAATTCGAGTGTAGGAAAATCATATTTGTTATGCAGTGTAGGATGGGAGAAGATTTGTGCGATGACAGAGCATTGTATGTATACAAGCATTCACAAGCATCTCAACAATGCAAAGAACAGTTCGATGCTTCTTACTTTGATATTTTATATTGTACTTCAACTAAATACCAGCTGAAGATCAACGATAGGCTACATATCACATGTTTATTCATTTGTATCCATGGCAATCTAATTATTGTACATTATTGATTAACATTTACACATTTTTTTTCTATTCCTCCTATCGGGACATACAATACTACAAATATTGGAGATATTGGCGATATGTTTCGAAAGCACATTAACATTTACACAGTTCTCTATTATTGTGTGAAACTCATTATTTTAAATATTTATTAGATTTTCTGTGAGTATTGTAAATGTGAAAAAAATTCACGAACTGAAAAATATTGTATTATGAAAAAAACTTTAACTAATTCAGTGTTCATCATTTGTCCTTTAATTGTATTTATGATCGATGAAAGGTAACGTAAATTTAGTTAATTTATTTTATTTAATTTTAATTTAATATTTTATATTTGTATTTGAATACTCAAATTTTAAAGCTGTTTAAATTTTGTAAAAATGAGAACATTTAAACATAAAAAGACGATAAAAGCGATCCCGTTAATGTTAAACAGCCTTTACACCAACCTCGTTCCCAGGGCTTCTTCTCTCTACGTTTAAACTTCCGTGTTTCAAAAAGGCAAGAAGCCCTGGGAACGAGGTTGCCTTTACACGCAACTTCTGAAAATTGATACTCTTCCTCTGACAATAATTAATAAATTTTGCGTTCTCGTTATAGATATTTTTGGCACTTTAAGCATGACGAAAAGAAGATATGCTCAACTTGCTAAGATTTATGGAACTTTTATAATTCTATCCATTTTTACAGTGGTGTATATAGGTAGGGAAAGCTATCTTTTATATTTTCATAATTTGATCCCAGCCGGCAGCACGTGACGTTTTTGCAACCTGAAAAGACGTTGTTTTGACGTTTTGACATCAAAACAACGTCTTTTTTCTGATAAAAAATCGTCACATGCTGGCAGGGATATTATTCGAATAAATTGCACACATGCAGGTGGAAATATATATTTTAAACATAATACCTATTCACAAATATATGAAAACTAGATGTCGGTTGCTCAAAGTAGAGCTTGTTGCAATGCAATAATTTCCTTGTTGTGCACTACAGTTCTACTTTCAGCAGCCAACGCCTCGTTTCCATGTATTTGTAAATAAGCCTATCTTGCAATTTTCTAATTAGATCTTTCAAAAATGTCGACATTTGACCAAGCGAGAAAGAAATTGAACACGTTGTTCTAGCGTCTTTACTGCTGACTTTGAACAAGTATTTACCCACTAGGTACACATTCCCTACATCACGACGTATTATTAACGCCGTCATCACGACGTATTATTAACGACGTTTGGGCGTCTTGACTACGGACTTTAAACAGGTTTTTTCTTGGTGGGTGATGTCTAATCAAAGACTTTTCCACGTTGATGAGACGTCGTGTGTCCACCGCTTTGCTCTACTTGTTGCTGTGTATACCGTTTGCATACATTATGTCCAACGATAAAGGAGCGTCAGCAGAGAAAAAGATAGTTAAAAACTTTAATGTCATGCCTAAAGTAAAACAATTTTTCTATTTAGCTAACTATGGTGTCATTAAAATACATGTTTACAATCGAAATACTGAATACAAAAGGTATGTTTCTTGCATGATGTATTAAATTACCTGTTTGCAAAAAGCATTATTGTTAGAGTGAAATGGAGTAATTTTAGTTTCGAGAAAAAGCGTTCAACAAGTAAACGATTCCTTAAAATCTAATTCAGTCAACCTATGTCACATAACTTTATACGTTTCAGCCTCGTAATCCTATAAAACCTACCCATTTTTGGTACCTCATTCCTCGGGAAAGGGCACACCGTCTTTTATCTTTTGTTAGCACTAGCTAACACGGCCATCTATGACCGGATTATCGCACTTCTTCGATTAGTTAAATGGAAATTTGACATATTCTTCAAGTTAAATATCACCCAAATAAAGTAGATTCCGATCCATATAGCCACTAGGGGGTTCGTGTAGTTGTTTTGGTGTGTACTACAACCAGGAGACCATCTCCAAAATTTCTCGAAAAGCCAAAGTAAAAATAGATAAATTTGAGAAAAATTAAATTACGATGAAGAATGTTAAGTCAACGAGAAGATGTGTCTCAGTTCCGCATATTTGGTCTTATGTACGTGGTTTTTAACGCAGTTGGTCAAATGTGTGAATGAAACGTTTGCATAGTTTGTAGTTACAAATGGGATGGTGTTGTCACAGCTTTTTGGTTTTAGAGCAGTGCCTTGTAGCCTGGCAACATGTAAACCTTTTTCGATGATATGATCGAGGTAATCATACTGGAAGGTGCAATCTTAAGTTAACAATGTACTTCTCTGTTTGGCAGGCTACTTTCAATACCGTGCCTTTGATTATATATTTTAGAGATACAATTATATTCTCTAGTAACTTCATCAAAGAACTTCAGTTAATGGCAATGAACTTAGAAAAGAAGTTACAGGGCAGGTTAGATAATATCCTATCAAATGGAACAACAACAGTTAAAAGAGAAACTAGTTATGAAAGGTTAGCAATTATACATTTGCCAAGACAATGCAGAACGCCTTTAGACTTTTTGCTTTATCTTATATGTAAGGTAAGATAAATTTGTAGGGTGTAAATGATACATATTTCTGGAATTCGATTATCTTATCTCAATCACAATCTATTTTTTTTCGCAAACTGTTTTCGATGTCATCCTAAATCATCATCGCCCTCAACCAATGCTTAATCTTATATTGATGACGACCTATTTGATCTTTAATCCTATTTATACCGGGGATGGGGCGGATTCCGCCACTCACGCAGTTTTCTAAAACTGACTTTGGTTGTGCTAAACTCTTGAATATTGGCCACATTTAGTACAAATATTTATTTTATTTATATTTAGTGTAATGCCAGGTATAGTAATACAGAATTAATATCCGTGGGTATCCGGTATTATTTTTGGCAGTCTGTCATCCGTTGAAGTTCGGAGACTCAATTCATGTAGGTAAAAACTTTAAACAAATATTCGTCTACTAGACAATTTTCATGTGTATTTACAGGTGTAAAGCTCAGAAGAATGTAGTGTTTATTAAAACGCACAAAACTGGTGGTAGCACTATTACAAACATCTTGAATAGATATGCTGATATAGAAGAACTCCATATGGTATTACCTAGATTTGGCATGTATAGATTTAATTATCCGAGTAGTTTTAATGTAAATTCAGTTGATCTAATGTTACTAAATGGTAAAAACGCGAATATGTTGGTAAACCATGCAATGTAAGTATTAATAATACTGAAACGTAAACCATGCAATGTAAGTATTAATAATACTGGAACGTAAACCATGCAATGTAAGTATTAATAATACTTGAACGTAAACCATGCAATGTAAGTATTAATAATACTGGAACGTAAACCATGCGATGTAAGTATTAATAATACTGGAACATAAACCATGCAATGTAAGTATTAATAATACTGGAACGTAAACCATGCAATGTAAGTATTAATAATACTGGAACGTAAACCATGCAATGTAAGTATTAATAATACTGGAACGTCACAAACAAGCAATGCAAGACTTTTATATGGACTCCCAAATTAGTTTCATACTAAAATTCAAATCGGTTGAAAATCAGTTTAAATTGTCTTTTTGTGAGCATTTAGGCAAGGAAAATCAAGGAAAATCATTTTGTAGTGAAAGTACGTTATAATTAGAACTCTGAGATTGAAATTATAAACAATGAGCCCTCTCTCAAATTATTTGTTATAACTTCTTTAATTATCATATTTTATGGAATACGTATTTAAAAAGTTTCGACAAAAAATAATATGCCTAACAAAAACTAGAAACAATAGCCTCAAACAATGACATTCTGCCATAGTGCTATATTTTTTCGAATAACATTTCTTGTGTAAACGCTGAAGTATTGAAACTTTGTCACATTAGTATATTCCTAATTTAAACATTTTTGGAAATTTTCATAGCTATAGCATGTGATCTTCAAAATATATTGGTCATTTCTCGAAACCACCTTCCAAATTGTCTATAAAAAGCTCATTCGATATTTATAATATAGCCTGCAAACTTTCAGCAATGACTAATTGACATTAGAAGTATTACGCCACTTTGTAGTGACGTCATTTGGTGACGTCATGACGAATATTTTGATTTTTTTGCTAATTTTGGTACCTTATTCTGACTAAACTGCATCATTTGTAATGAAAAACCCGGAAGTGATGTCATAAAGTATTCTATTACCTTTCTGAATCTCGAAACAGAAAAATATGTTTTAGAACAAAAGTTATAGGCTTCGAGACTACACACTTTTCAAAAAAATAAAATCACAGTAAGATGTGAATTTTGATAGCGTCAGCAGAAAATGGTGATGTCAACAAAAAAATATTTATTTTAAAGTGTTTAGTAGATGTTGTACTATTACCCTAACAAATTTCATGTCCGTTACGCAAATCCTGAGATCTCAAGGGGGGAGCGGAATTCGGCCATTTCAACCCATCCAAAGCCTGGCACAAATAGGGGTTGGTCTCTACTAGTCTCTACTAAGCGAATCAAAAGCTGGTAGAGCTTCATGTGACGTCGACTTGTACCAATGGAATGTCTTACTTTGACTGTCGCAGCGCACCTTTCTCCTAGTGGCAATCAACCGTAATGTATATAAAAATGGTAAAACCAATCCCAGCGGGCAAACAATTGTTCGAAGTCAGTAGCAAAGACGCTAGAAAAACGTCTTGCCCAAAGTATTTCTGTGTCTCTTTTATGTTTTGAAAAGATCGTTAAAATTGAAAATTTTAATAACGTGATATGAAAATTGCTGGATAAAAATTATGGTCGGTTATAAGTTTTATTACTCAACATTAATACTTCAGTAGTTAGATAGGGTGCAGAATTGACCCGCCTCCCCCGCGAGTAATATATTCTACCAATATAACTCTTGTGTAATAGGATTAAAATACGGTGATTGCAACAGTGTTTTTATAAGATCGTCATTCATATTTAGATATAATCGAGAGGAGATGGATAAAATAATGGAACCAAAAACAAAGTATATTACCATATTGCGAAATCCAATAACTCAATTTGAGAGCTCCTATGATTATCTTGGATATAATAAATATGTTCCAATAACACGTTTCTTAAAGAAACCCAACTTTTATTTTCGAAGATTCATGAAGTCAAAGGGGGACGTAACAAACTTAATAAATAATGGGATGTTGTTTGATTTGGGCTACAAAATACAGAAATCTTACAATAGAGAACAAATCCAACAAACCCTAAAGAATCTGTCACAAGAACTTGATATTGTCCTTATCACAGAATATTTCGATGAAAGCTTAGTTTTACTTGCAAAGGAATTATGCTGGGATTTAGACGATATTTTATATATAAAACAAAATTCGAGGTTTCAAATCATTCATCGGAAATTAGTTCTATCCACAAAAATGAAACGAAGTATTCAAAAATGGAATTGGGCCGATTTAACGTTATATCGACATTATAATCAAACATTTTGGAAGAGAATTTCAGGTTATGGACAGGACTTCTGGCATGATGTAAAGGAATTTAAAGCAAGAAAAGATAATTTTAGAAATAAATGTAGATTGACAAAGAAAATGGAAAAGCCAAATAAAAGCGAAGCAATGATAATTTCTTTTAAAATGAACCGAACTGTGGTTGGTAGGGTTAGTAACCATTTTTGTCAGAAAACAATAACATCTGAAGTAGATTATATAAAACATTTTAAGAAAAAACAATCCTTTATTGTAAAACGCGAGGAAAAGGAATGGCAACAAGAACAAAAGAAGAGAATTGATGATATAAGCTAAGATTTCATCAGTTCCATCTTGGAACAGTAAGTTTTGAAGCCTGCTAAATAAACATGGTTATTGTCTATTAACTATGTATTACCATATATGGCAAAAGAGAAAATACGGCCCTGTATTCGACAGTCGTTGTGTTATCGAACAAAGAAAATTAAGAATCGTTAGGAAAGCAATATAGGAAACACAGGAATAAGGAAGGAAATGTGGGCAACGCTTAGAAAAGCAAAAATTAATCACTCTCTTCAAGGCTACAACCGATCGCATAATTTATAAGACATTTTACGAATTTCGACAAGCAATACAAGCCACAAGTGAAACGTAAATACGGAAAATGGCCACTAGATGTCCCTTGAGGTTTACCTCAAGGGTTTATCCGAGTAGACTTAAGACGTAGGGCTTAGGATCTTGGGTCTTTTGCAATCTCGACAAATTCTGCTCTTCATAGCAGCCTAGTATTCAGGCTCTTGGAACATATTCGATTTATTTGTGTCTTTAGGTTTGCTACCGAAAATTTAAGGCTTTTTATCCAATTGGAAATTCTGAATTTTTGCTCGAATTTT